>ML404319.1:12645-69204 GCA_005239525.1 Nicotiana knightiana | reverse complement strand
GGGGGGGGGGTCCGGGTTTCGGAAGTGTTTACAGCGATATTGGAACACTTGGTTCCTTTAGGTTAGCCTTCAAGGCCAAGTTTGACTTCGGTCAATATTTTTAGTAAATGACCTCAAAATTGAGTTTCGACAGTTCCGGTAGCTTCGTATGATGATTTCAAACTCTGCATATGTTCGAAATGGATTTCGGATGACCCGGGAGCATTTCGGCGCCAAATATTGAAATAAGAGTTCCTTAAGTTCATATTGTGGTTTGGGACGTGTTTTTGTGTTATAGAGGTCCTAATGGAATTCTAAGACCGAGAATAGTTCCGTTATGTCATTTATGACTTGCCTGCAAATTTTGGTGTCATTCCGAGTAGTATAGGTCAGTTCGACGCATTGTTAGCGAATTAAAGAAAAACTTAAACTTCCTAAGTTTGGTTCTAGGGGTTTTGAGGTGTGATTTTGAGTTTAAGCGTTGTTGCTGGGTGTTCCGAAGGCCCGAGCGAGTTCGTATTATGATTTGGTACTTGTTGGTATATTTAGATGGGGGCTCGGGTGGGCCCAGGTGCCTCTTGGGCACCAAACGAGGCCAAAAACCAGCTGAAGCTGTTGCTGGTGCACCTGATCTGGTGTGATCGCAGGTGTGGTTGCCCAGTCACAGGTGCGAGACCACTCATGTGGTCCAGGCCTCGCAGGTGCGACCCCCAGGTGGGTTGCCCAGTTTTAGCAGGTCCGGGCTCCTTCCCGCAGGTGCAGACTCCAGCCCGCAGGTGCGAGCCCATGCCCTTGTCCCATTTTTCGACAAGACCGCAGGTGCGGTCATCGAGTCGCGGGTGCAGAACCCCTGCAGGCAGTAAGGTCTTTAAGTGCGGGATTATCCCATTTTCACTCCATTTTCTTCCACCATAGACGATTTTGAGAGCTTAGAAAAGAGTCCCACAACCCAGCCACTGAGAGGTAAGTAAATTCTACCCTAAAGTTAGTTAATACATGAATTCCTAGTTGAATTTAACTACCTAATTAGTGAAAAATTAAGGAATTGGGTAGTAACCTAGGGCTTTCGAGAATTTAGAGAATTACCCGTGAATTGGCTATAAAATCATATATTAATGATCCTTAGGTTATGGGTGAGTGTTTCCTTCGAGAATTTTTGAAATCTGACCATGCGGGACCGGGGTTGGATTTTGGGATTTCTTCAAGAATGATGAATTTGACTAACTAATAGGAGAATTCCATGCTTTGAGTATAATTTGATATATTTACGTAATGTTTGGATAGCTTCGAGTCCTTTGGATGACGAGTTCGGAGTTTCGGGCGCATTCTTGACCCCGGGAGTAGGTGCGATGCGAGGTGAGTCTCCTTTCTAACCTTGTAAGAGAGAATTGTCCCCGTAGGTGTTTTAAATGCTATGGATGATATTTGTGGGGGCTACGTACGTACAAAGTGACGATATTCCGTACGTAGCGGCCAATATTATTATGTCCGGGTAGTTAGGCCCACATCATGCCTTGTGTTTTCCTTGAAATGAACTATATGCTTAATGAATTAAATGTTACATGCGGCTTATTTCCCTGAGATCATGGAATTTGAGAAATTTTAAGGAATTGTTCCCTGAAAAGTAATTTAAAAAGGAATACTATGTATGCATGTGATCGCTTCGCAATTTACATTCCGCGAGTAGAGTGTGATTTCCCCCACTCTCATAGGAGCGGGCCGTACGCCATGGGGGATTGAAAGATGCACTTATGGTTCGGGCCGTTTGATCCTCGGCAGTGCATAGATATGATACTTTATGGCAAGGATGCACTTATGGTTCAAGCCGTTCGATCCTCGGCAGTGCATAGATGTGAGTACTTTATGGAAAAGTGCACTTATGGTTCAGGTCGTACGACCCTCGGCAGTGCACATATATGATTATTTTATGGCTCAGGCCGGTTGTCATTATCCTGTATGCGCATGATTAATTGTTACTGAATTCATGGATATTGATTTGACAGATATTTGGAGGAAGATGATGTAGTAATTGTTTATTTACTTCCAGTATTTACTTGGTTTTCAGTGCCTTATATATTTGTTGCTTTACTACCTTTACATGCCTACCGTTTTCATCATATTCTGTTAAATTATATTGTTGGACCTTAGTGAGTGTCAAGTCGACCTCTCGTCAATACTTCTTCGAGATTAGGCGGGATACTCACTGGATACATATATATTTATGTACTCATGCTACACTTCTATACTTAATTGTAAAGGTTCTGAGGTTGGTGCATCTGGTTGTCAGACCGGAGCTTGATTCTGATTATAGACGGACCTAACTTCACGGTGAGCAATTTTCTCCTGGCGATCTCCGGCAGCACCATGGAGTTTCTTTTGCTTATTTCCCGTCTATTTCTTCAGAGAGTGGGACTGTATATTATATGTTTTGTATATTCTGTTAGTATGCCCGTAGGACTTGTGACACTAGTTCCTGGCACGCACGTGGTAGTTATTATGGATTACGGGTCTGTATATATATTGACTCACGCCTCCTTATGATCGCTTTTGATTAAAACTGGCTAATTATCCGTGTCGATTTATGTTTCAAACTTTAAGATCTGAGTATATGTTGAAATGTTTAATCAAATAAGAAAGAACCCTTAGTAAATTGAGTGTTGGTTTGCCTGACCCCGCTGTTAGGCGCCATCACGACCTAAGTTAGGATTTTGGGTCGTGACAACATGGTATCAGAGCACTAGGTTCACGTAAGTCTCACGAGTCACGGGCAAACCCAGTAGATTCTTGCGGATCGGTACGGAGACGTCTGTACTTATCTTCCGGAGTCTATAGGGTGTTAGGAAACCTCTCTTTGTTCTTATTCTATCATGCAATCGATGGTTTAATAAATCTCATTCTTCTATTCTCTCACAGATGGTGAGGACGAGTGCATCTGATGTTCCAGACCCGGGAGGGGCCGCTACCCCCATTGTCTGAGGCCGTGGAAGAGGCTGGGGGAGGGAACCGGCCTGAATTAGGGGAAGAGGGCATCCCATAGCTATTCCGGTTCCACCACCAGAGGACCCTATCATAGAGGAGCAGGACGAGGTGCCCCCAGCAGATCCTGCTCCAGTAGACTTCATGATGGCGCCAGGCTTCCAGGAGGTCATGGGTTGTATGATGAGATTTATGGACACTATGTCCTAGGCTGGTTTATTTCCAGCAAATCCTGCCGCTTCTCAGGCGGGAGGGGGAGTCCAGACCCCTACTGCCTATGTTGCAGGCTAGACAGCATCATTACATCATACCCCGGGTACTCTGCCCATGTTGCAGGCTAGACATCATCATTCCATCATACCCCGGGTACGCTGCCCGTGGGTGGGGTCCAGCCTGTTATAGCAGCACATAAGCCCAGACCAGCTGCGGATGGTGATCCGCAGAAGTTATTGGGTTGATGGACCCGATTGCACCCTCCAGTATTCGGGGGTGAGCGAGTCGAGGATGCCCAGAATTTTGTGGACAAGTGCAGGGACAGATTGCACAACTTGAGGATAGTAGAGTCCCATGGAGTGGATTTCACTACCTTCCAGTTGGAGGGCAGAGCTCGTAGGTGGTGGAAGTCCTATATTCTCAGCAGGCCAGTAGATTCTCCTCCTGTCACTTGGGAGCAGTTCACACAGATGTTTCTGGATAGATATATCCCACCCTCTGAGAGGGAAGAGATGCGGTATCTGTTTGAGCTGCTAGAGCAGGGACAGATGTCAATGACAAATTATAAGGCCAAATTTTCAAAGGTGTCTCGCCACACACTCATGATACTACCTACTGATTCAGAGAGGGTGCGGAGATTTGTGGTTCGGTTGCATCCAGGTATTAGGGCCACCATGGACCGAGAGGTGGACATGGGTACTCCTTATCAGCTCGTGGTAGAGATTGCTCGCAGAATCGAGGGGTATCAGTCGTGGAGCAGGGGCAATAGAACAAGACGGCTATATTCTCTATAGATTTCAGAGGTGCCCTGGCTAGGGGAAGAGGTCAATTTAGCAGTAGTCAGCCCAGCAGGCCTTCATATTCAGCACCTCCACCACCTCCCCGAGGTGTTGCAGCGAGGCCTAATTTCAGCGCCATGCCAGAGCGTTCCTACCGTCCTCTAGCCATTCATAGTTCACCCAGTGGTTAGCCCAATCATCCGAGATCCACCGACCCCTACTTCAGTGTTATGCCAGAGGGCTCACATCGCCCTCCGTCCATTCAGGGTTCTTCTTCGGGGCAGCAGGCTATGGTACCTGGGGGTCATTACGAGTGTGGGGAGCCAGGTCATATAAGGAGGCATTGTCCCAGGTTTTGAGGCAAGGCCATAAAATAGGGTTATCAGCCGATGGGCCCGGCACCAGCAGTCCGGCCACCTAAAGGTGGAGGACAGGTCGGCAGGGGTCGTCCTAGAGGTGGAGGCCAGTCAGGGGAGGGCAGGCAGCTCCTGTTCACTCTGGTGGAGCTCAGTCTTCCGGTACTCCAGCTAGATTATATGTCATTCCGGCCAGATCAGATGCAGTGGCCTCAGACGCCGTGATCACAGGTATTATCTCAGTATGTGGTAGAGAGGCTTCAGTATTATTTGATCCAGGATCCACCTATTTATATGTTTCAGCATTATTTGCTCATTTTCTGGATGCTCATCGTGAGTCCTTCGGTTCTCCTATATATGTGTCCACTCCTATGGGCGATATTGTGGTGGTGGACCGGATATATCGGTCTTGTGTGATCACTTTCTGTGGGTTCGAGACCAGAGCGGACCTTTTATTGCTCAACATGGTTGATTTTGAGGTTATTCTAGGCGTGGGTTGGCTATCTCCTTATCATGCCGTGCTAGATTTCCATGCCAAGACAGTTACTTTAGCCATGCCCGAGTCGCCTAGGCTGGAGTGGAGAGGTTCCTCAGTTAGTGCAGCCAGCCTGGTTATTTCATTCATTAAGGCTCGACATATGGTTGAGAAGGGTTGTCTGGCCTATCTTTCTTATGTGCGGGACACCACCGCCGAGTCTCCGACGATTGATTCAGTGCCAGTTATTTGAGAGTTTGCTGATGTATTTCCTTCAGAGCTTCCGGACATGCCTCCGGATCGTGATATTTATTTCTTCATTGATTTAGCTCCAAGCACCCAGCCTATATCTATTCCTTCGTACCGTATGGCTCCGAAAGAGTTGAAGGAGTTGAACGAGCAGCTTGAGGAGTAGTTGACTAAGGGGTTCATCAGACCGAGTGTATCGTCGTGGCGTGCTCCAGTTCTATTCGTGAAGAAAAAGGATGGGTCTATGTGGATGTGTATTGATTACCGCCAGTTAAACAAGGTCACCATTAAGAACAAGTATCCTTTGTTGCGCATCGATGATTTTTTTGACCAGTTGCAGGGTTCTAGGATGTTTTATAAGATTGATTTGACATCGGGATACCATCAGTTGAGGATTCAGGCCTCGGATGTTCCGAAGACTGCTTTCCGTACGAGATATGGCCACTATGAGTTCCTGGTGATGTACTTTGGCTTGCCTAATGCCCCAGCAGCATTCATGGACTCTATGAATAGGGTGTTCAGGCCGTATATTGATTCCTTTGTAATTTTCTTTATTGATGACATCTTGATTTACTCATGTAGCCTGGGGAAGCACGAGCAGCATTTGAGAGTTGTGCTCCAGACTTTGCGGGAACAGAAGCTATATGCTAAGTTCTCCAAGTGTGAGTTCTGGTTGGATTCCATAGCATTCTTGGGGCATGTGGTATCCAAAGAGGGTATCAAGGTTGATCCTCAGAAGATCGAGGCAGTTCAGAGTTGGCCGCGTCCTACTTCAGCTACAGAGATCAGGAGCTTTTTGGGCCTAGCAGGCTATCGCAGATTTGTGGAGGGGTTCTCTTCTATTGCAGCTCCATTGACTAGATTGACTCAGAATAATTCCCCATTTTCGATGGTCCGATGAGTGTGACGAGCTTTCAGAAGCTCAAGGCAGCATTGACCTCAGCACCAGTTCTAGTACTGCCTTCCAGTTCGGGGATGTATACAGTGTATTGCGTTGCTTCGTGCGTTGGCTTGGGATGTGTGTTGATGCAGGAAGGGAGAGTTATTGCTTATGCTTCGCGCCAGTTGAAGGTTCATGAGAAGAATTACCATGTGCACGATTTAGAGTTGGCGAGGATTGTTCATGCTCTTAAGATTTGGAGGCACTAGTTGTATGGGGGTTCTGTGAGGTTCATACAGACCACCGCAGCTTGTAGCACTTGTTTAAGCAGAGGGACCTTAATTTGAGGCAGCGCAGGTGGCTTGAATTATTGAAGGATTATGATATCACCATTCTTTATCATCCGGGCAAGGCAAATGTGGTAGCAGATGCCTTGATCAGGAAGGCGGAGAGTATGGGTAGTTTGGCTTATATTGCAGTAGAGGAGAGACCTCTAGCCTCGTCGAGTTTTAGCACATGTGGTTGCTCAGTCTTCGTTATTGGGGGAGATTAAGGCCCGGCAGTTCGATGATTCGTGCTTAGCAGAGCTTCGGGAGACAGTGGTACAGGGTGGTTTCAAGGAGGTTACTATTGGCGAGGATGGTGTTCTGAGACTTCAGGGCCGTTTATGTGTTCCTAATGTTGATGGCGTGAGGGAGAGGATTCTATAGGAGGCACAGAGTTCTCGGTATTCTGTTCATCCTGGTGCTACGAAGATGTATCGTGATTTGAAGCAGCATTACTGGTGGAGGCGGATGGAGAGGGACATTGTGGAGTATGTGATTAGGTTTCTTAATTGCCAGCAGGTGAAGTATAAGCACCAGAGTCCAGGAGGCCTACTTCAGCAGATGCCCGTTCCTGACTGGAAATGGGAGCGCATCACTATGGACTTCGTGGTTGGGTTGCCTCAGACTTTGCGGATGGTTGACGCGGTTTGGGTCATTGTGGATAGATTGACCAAATCGGCACATTTCATTCCTGTAGCTACTACATATACTTCTGAGAGGTTAGCCAAGATTTACATTCGGGAGATAGTCCAGTTACACGGTGTGCCGGTGTCCATTATATCAAATCAAAGTCCTCAGTTCACCTCGCACTTCTGGAGAGCATTGCACAGTGGGATAGGCACCAAGATAGACCTCAGCACAGCATTTCATCCTTAGGCTGATGGCCAGTCGGAGCGTACAGTTCAGATATTGAAGGACATGCTCAGGGAATGCGTGTTTGACTTTGGAGGTCAGTGGGACCAGTTCTTGCCTTTGGCCGAGTTCGCTTACAATAATAGTCAGCCCAGCATCGAAATGGCTCCAATTGAGGCTTTGTATGGTCGGCGATGTCATTCCTCTATCGGGTGGTTTGAGCCTCGCGAGGCTAAGTTATATGGCACTGACCTGGTAAGGGATGCTTTGGAGAGGGTGAAGTTGATTCGGGAGAGGCTCCTCACAGCACAGTCCAGACGGAAGAGTTATGCGAATCAGAGGGCGCGTGATGTATCATTTATGGGGGGAGACAAGGTTCTGTTGAAGGTCTCACCGATGAAGGGTATTATAAGGTTTGGGAATAAGGGCAAGCTGAGCCCGAGGTTTATAGGTCCCTTCGAGGTGTTGAAGCAAGTTGGGGAGGTTGCTTATGAGCTAGACTTACCTCCCAGTTTATCAGGAGTTCATCCGGTCTTTCATGTATCCTCCGGAGGTACCACGTTGACTTCTCTCACGTGGTTGTTTTCAGCACAATTCGGTTGGATGAGAGGTTGGGCTACGAGGAGGAGCCAGTTGCTATTATTGATAGTCAGGATCGCCAGTTGAGGTCTAAGAGAGTTTCTGCAATGAAGGTCCAGTGGAGGGGCCAACCAGTCGAGGAAGCAACCTGGGAGTCCGAGAAGGACATACGGAGAAAATATCCACACTTATTCAGCACTTCAGGTATGATTCTAGACCCGTTCGAGGATGAACGTTTGTTTAAGAGGTGGAGAATGTAATGACCCAACCGGTCGTTTTGCGTTATCAGACCCCTTTCCCCTAAATGAAACTTCACATAGCGGCTTATTGTGATTTATGACTTGTGGTGGCGTGTGGTCTGGGTTTCGTAAGTATTTAGAGCGATATTAGAACACTTGGTTCCTTCAGGTTGGCCTTTAAGGCGAAAGTTTGACTTCGGTCAACATTTTTAGTAAATGACCTCGGAATCGAGTTTCGACGGTTCTGGTAGCTTCGTATGATGATTTCGGACTTGGGCGTATGTTCGGAATGGGTTTCGGTTGACCCGGGAGCGTTTCGGCGCCCAATATGGAAATAAGAGTTCCTTAAGTTCTTATTGTAGTTTGGGACGAGTTTTGTGTTATCGAGGTCCGAACGGAATTCCGAGACAGGGAATAGTTTCGTTATGTCATTTATGACTTGCTGCAAAATTTGGTGTCATTCCGAGTAGAATAGGTCGGTTCGGTGCATTATTAGCGAATTCAAGAGAAACTTAAAGTTCCTAAGTTTGGTTCTAGGGATTTTGAGGTGTGATTTTGAGTTTTAGAGTTGTTGCGGGTGTTCCGAAGGCTCGAGCGAGTCCGTATTATGATTTGGGGCTTATTGATACATTTGGACGGGGGCTCGGTTGGGCCCAGGTGCCTTTTGGGCACCAAACGAGGCCAAAAACCAGCTGAAGCAGTTGCTGGTGCACCTCATCTGGTGTGACCGCAGGTGCGGTTGCCCAGTCGCAGGTGCGGGCTCCTTCCCGTAGGTGTTGAGTTGTAGGTGCGGACTCCAGCCCGCAGGTGCGAGCCCAAGCCCTTGTCCCATTTTCTGCAAGTGCGAGCTATTGCTCGCAGGTGCGAGACCGCAGGTGCAGTCGTCGAGTCACAAGTGCGGAAATCCATGTAGGCAGTAAGGTCTTTAAGTGCGGGATTATCCCATTTTAACTCCATTTTCTTCCACCATAGACGATTTTGAGATCTTGGAAAAGAGCCCCATGACCCAGCCACTGAGAGGTAAGTAAATTCTACCCTAAAGTTAATTAATGCATGAATTCCTAGTTGAATTTAACTACCTAATTTGTGAAAAATTAAGGAATTGGTTTGTAACCTAGGGCTTTCGAGAATTTGGAGAATTACCCGTGAATTGGCTATGAAATCATACAAAAATCATATATTAATGATCCTTAGGTTATGGGTGAGTGTTTCCTTCGAGAATTTTTGAAATCCGAGCATGCGGACCCGGGGTTGGATTTTGGGATTTCTTCAAGAATGATGAATTTGACTAAATAATAGGAGAATTCCATGCTTTGAGTATAATTTGATAAATTTACGTAACGTTTGGTTAGCTTCGATTCCTTTGGGTGATGAGTTCGGAGTTTCGGGCGCATTCTTGACCCGGGGAATAGGTGCGACGCGAGGTGACTCTCCTTTCTAACCTCGTAAGAGGGAATTGTCCCCATAGGTATTTTAAATGCTATGTGTGATATTTGTGGAGGCTACGTACATACAAAGTGATGAGAGTCTGTATGTAGCGGCTAATTTTATTTTGTCCGGGTAGTTAGGCCCACATCATGCCGTGTGTTTTCCTTGAAATGAACCATATGCTTAATGAATTAAATGTTATATGCGGCTTATTTACCTGAGATCATAGAATTAGAAAAATTTTAAGGAATTGTTCCTGAAAAGTAATTTAAAATGGAATATTGTGTGCGCATGTGACCGCTTCACAATTTACATTCCACGAGTGGAGTGTGATTTCCCCCACTCTCATAGGAATGGGCCGTACGCAACGGCGGATTGAAATATGCACTTATAGTTTGGGCCGTTCGATCCTCGGCAGTGCATAGATATGATTAATTTATGGAAAGGATACACTTATGGTTCGGGTCGTTCGATCCTTAGCAGTGCATAGATGTGAGTACTTTATGGAAAAGTGCACTTATGATTCGGGTCGTTCGATCCTCGGCAGTGCACAGA
This sequence comes from Nicotiana knightiana, assembly GCA_005239525.1. Taxonomy (NCBI): domain Eukaryota; kingdom Viridiplantae; phylum Streptophyta; class Magnoliopsida; order Solanales; family Solanaceae; genus Nicotiana; species Nicotiana knightiana. The sequence continues at coordinate 59,318 of ML404319.1, read as the reverse complement.
TATGATTATCTTATGGCTCAGGCCGGTTGTCCTTATCCTGTATGTGCATGATTAATTGTTACTGAATTCATGGATATTGATTTGACAGAAATTTGGGGGAAGATGAAGTAGTAATTGTTTATTTACTTCTAGTTTTTACTTGGATTTCAGTGCCTTATATATTTGCGGCTTCACTACCTTTACATGCCAACCGTTTTCATCATATTCTGTTAAATTATATTGTTGGACCTTAGTGAGTGTCAAGTCGACCTCTCGTCACTACTTCTTCGAGATTAGGCGGGATACTCACTAGGTACATATATATTTATGTACTCATGCTACACTTCTATACTTAATTGTACAGGATCTAAGGTTGGTGCATCTGGTTGTCAGACCGGAGCTTGATTCTGATTATAGACGGACCTAACTTCACGGTGAGTTGTTTTCTCCTGGCGATCTCCGACAGCACCATGGAGTTTCTTTTGCTTATTTCCCGTTTATTTCTTCAGAGAGTGGGACTATATATTATATGTTTTGTATATTCTGTTAGTATGCCTGTAGGACTTGTGCCACTAGTTCTTAGCACACACGTGGTAGTTATTATGGATTACGGGTCTGTATATATATTGGCTCACGCCTCCTCATGACCGCTTTTGATTAAAACTGGCTAATTATCCGTGTCGATTTATGTTTCAAACTTTAAGAGTTAAGTATATGTTGAAATGTTTAATCAAATAAGAAAGAACCCTTAGTAAATTGAGTGTTGGCTTGCTTGACCCCGTTGTTGGGCGCCATCACGACCTAAGTTAGCATGTTGGGTCGTGACAACATGGTATCAGAGCACTAGGTTCACGTAAGTCTCACGAGTCACGGGCAAACCCAGTAGAGTCTTGCGGATCGGTACGGAGACGTCTGTACTTATCTTCAAGAGTCTATAGGGTGTTAGGAAACCTCTCGTTGTTATTATTCTATCGTGAAGCTGATGGTTTACTAAATCTCATTCTTCTATTCTCTCACAGATGGTGAGGACGCGTGTATCTGATGTTCCAGACCTGGGAGGGGCCGCTACCCCCATTGTCCGAGTCTGTGGCAGAGGTCGGTGGAGGGATTTGGCCTGAGGTAGGGGACGAGGGAGTCCCAGAGCTATTTCGATTCCACCACCAGAGGACCCTATCATAGAGGAGCAGGACGAGGTGCCCCAGCAGATCCTGCTACAGTAGACTTCATGACGACGCCAGGCTTCCAGGAGGTCATGGGCCGTATGATGAGATTTATGGACACTACGTCATAGGCTGGTTTATCTCCAGCAGATCCTGCCGCTTCTCAGGTGGGAGGGGGAGTCCAGACCCCTACTGCCCAGGCTGCAGGCCAGACAGCAGCATTACATCATACCCCGGGTACACTCCCCGTGGGTGGGGTCCAGCCTGTTGCAGCAGCACCTGAGCCCAGACCAGCTGCGGACGGTGATCCGCAGAAGTTATTGGATAGATGGACTCGATTGCACCCTCCAGTCTTCGGGGATGAGCGAGGCAAGGATGCCCAAGATTTTGTGGACAGGTGCAGGGACAGACTGCACAACATGAGGATACTAGAGTCCCGTGGAGTGGATTTCACTACCTTCCAGTTGGAGGGCAGAGCGCGTAGGTGGTGGAAGTCCTATATTCTCAGCAGGCCAGTAGATTCTCCTCCTGTCACTTAGGAGCAGTTCACACAGATGTTTCTGGATAGATATATCCCACCCTCTGAGAGGGAAGAGATGCGGTATCAGTTTGAGCTGCTAGAGCAGGGACAGATGTCAATGACAAATTATAAGGCAAAATTTTCAAAGTTGTCTCGCCACACACTCATGATACTACCTACTGATGCAGAGAGGGTGCGGACATTTGTGGTTCGGTTGCATCCAGGTATTAGGGCCACCATGGCCCCAGAGGTGGACATGGATACTCCTTATCAGCTCGTGGTAGAGATTGCTCGCAGAATCGAGGGGTATCAGTCGTGGAGCAGGGGCAACAGGACAAGACGGCTATATTCTTTAGAGATTTCAGAGGTGCCCTGGCTAGGGGCAGAGGTCAGTTTAGCAGTAGTCAGCCCAGCAGGACTTCATATTCAGCACCTCCACCACCTCCCCGAGGTGTTCCAGCGAAGCCTCATTTCAGCGCCATGCCAGAGCGTTCATACCATCCTCCAGCCATTCATAGTTCACCCAGTGGTTATCTCAGTCATCCGAGATCCTCCGACCCCTACTTCAGTGTTATGCCAGTGGGCTCACATCGCCCTCCAGCCATTCAGGGTTCTTCAGGGCAGCAGACTATGGTACTTGGGGGTTGTTACGAGTGTGGGGAGACAGGTTATATGAGGAGGCATTATCCCAGGTTCGGGGCAAGGCCGTAAAGCAGGGTTATCAGCCGATGGGCCCGGCAATAGTAGTTCGGCCACCTAGAGGTAGAGGACAAGTCGACAGGGGTCGTCCTAGAGGTGGAGGCCAGTCAGGGGAGGTCAAGAAACTCCTATTCACTCTGGTAGAGCTCAGTCTTCCAGTACTCCAGCTATATTCTATGTCATTCCGGCTAGATCATATGCAGTGGCCTCAGACACCGTGATCACAGGTATTATCTGAATATGTGGTAGAGAGGCTTCAGTATTATTTGATCCAGGATCCACCTATTCATATGTTTCATCATTATTTGCTCATTTTCAAGATGCTCCTCGTGAGTTCTTGGGTTCTCCTATATATGTGTCCACTCCTGTGGTCGATTATGTGGTGGTAGACTGGATCTATCGGTCTTGTGTGATCACCTTCTGTGAGTTCAAGACCAGAGAGGACCTTTTATTGCTCAACATGGTTGATTTTGAGGTTATTCTAGGTATGGATTGGCTATCTCCTTATCATGTCGTGCTAGATTTCCATGCCAAGACAGTTACTGTAGCCATGCCCGAGTCGCCTAGGATGGAGTGTAGAGGTTCCTCAGTTAGTGTAGCCAGCCGGGTTATTTTATTCATGAAGGCTCGACATATGGTCGAGAAGGGTTGTCTGGCCTATCTTTCTTATGTGCGGCACACCACCGCCGAGTCTCCGATGATTGATTTAGTGCCAGTTGTTCGAGAGTTTACTGATGTATTTCCTTCAGATCTTCCGAGCATGCCTCCGGATCGTGATATTGATTTCTGCATTGATTTATCTCCAGGCTCCCAGCCTATATCTATTCCTCCGTACTCTATGGCTACGAAAGAGTTGAAGGAGTTGAAGGAGAAGCTTGAGGAGTTGTTGGCTAAGGGGTTCATCAGACCGAGTGTATCACCGTGGGGTTCTCCAGTTCTATTCGTGAAGAAAAAGGATGGGTCCATGCAAATGTGTATTGATTACCGCCAGTTGAACAAGGTCACCATTAAGAAGAAGTATCCTTTGTTGCGCATCGATGATTTGGTTGACCCGTTGCAGGGTGCTAGGGTGTTTTCTAAGATTGATTTGAGATCGGGATACCATCAGTTGAGGATTCGGGCCTCGGATGTTCTGAAGACTGCTTTCTGTACGAGATATGGCCACTATGAGTTTCTGGTGATGTCCTTTGGCTTGACTAATGCCCCAGCAGCATTCATGGACTTTATGAATAGGGTGTTTAGGCCGTATATTAACTCCTTTGTCATTGTCTTTATTGATGACATCTTGATTACTCACGTAGCCCTGGGGGAGCACGAGCAGCATTTGAGAGTTGTGCTCCAGACTTTGCGGGAACAGAAGCTATATGCTAAGTTCTCCAAGTGTGAGTTCTGGTTGGATTCCGTAGCATTCTTGGGGCATGTGGTATCCAGAGAGGGTATCAAGGTTGATCCTCAGAAGATCGAGGCAGTTCAGAGTTGGTCGCGTCCTACTTCAGCTACAGAGATCATGAGCTTTTTGGGCCTAGCACGCTATTATCGCTGATTTGGTGAGGGGTTCTCTTCTATTGCGGCTCCATTGACTAGATTGACTCTGAATAATGCCCCATTTTTTATGGTCCAACGAGTGTGAGGCGAGCTTTCAGAAGCTCAAGGCAGCATTGACCTCAGCACCAGTTCTGGTATTGCCTTCCGGTTCGAGGATTTATACAGTGTATTGTGACGCTTCACGCGTTGGCTTGGGATGTGTGTTTATGTAGGAAGGGAGAGTTATTGCTTATGCTTCACGCCAGTTGAAGGTTCATGAGAAGAATTACCATGTGCACGATTTAGAGTTGGCGGCGATTGTTCATGCTCTTAAGATTTAGAGGCACTACTTGTATGGGGGGCCTGTGAGGTTTATACAGACCACTGCAGCTTGCAGCACTTGTTTAAGCAGGGGAGCCTTAATTTGAGGCAGCACAGGTGGCTTGAGTTGTTGAAGGATTATGATATCACCATTCTTTATCATCCGGGCAAGGCAAATGTGGTAGCAGATGCGTTGAGCAGGAAGGTGGAGAGTATGGGTAGTTTGGCTTATATTGCAGCAGAGGAGAGACCTCTAGTCTTGGAAATTCAGTCCTTGGCTAATCGCTTGGTGATATTAGACCTTTCAGAGCCTCGTCGACTTTTAGCACATGTGGTTGCTCAGTCTTCGTTATTGGGAGAGATTAAGGCCCGGCAGTTCGATGATTCATGCTTAGCAGAGCTTCAGGAGACAGTGGTACAGGGTGGTTCCAAGGAGTTTACTATTGGCGAGGATGGTGTTCTGAGACTTCAGGGTCGTTTATGTGTTCCTAATGTTGATGGCCTGAGGGAGAGGATTCTAGAGGAGGCACACAGTTCTCGGTATTATGTTCATCCTGGTGCTACGAAGATGTATCGTGATTTGAAGCAACATTACTGGTGGAGGCGGATTAAGAGGGACATTGTGGAGTATATGACTAGGAGTCTTAATTTCCGGCAGGTGAAGTATGAGCACCAGAGGCCAGGAGGCCTACTTCAGCAGATGCCCATTCCTGAGTGGAAATGGGAGCGCATTACTCTAGACTTCGTGGTTGGGTTGCCTCGGACTTTGTGGAAGGTTGACGCAGTTTGGTTCATTGTGGATAGATTGACCAAATTGGCACATTTCATTCCTGTAGCTACTACATATACTTCTGAGAGGTTAGCCCAGATCTATATTCGGGAGATAGTCCGGTTGCACGGTGTGCCGGTGTCCAATTTGAGGCTTTGTATGGTCGGCGATGTTGTTCCCCTATCGGGTGGTTTGAGCCTGGCGAGGCTAAGTTATATGGCACCGACCTGGTGAGGGATGCTTTGGAGAGGGTGAATTTGATTCATGAGAGGCTCCGCACAGCACAGTCCAGACAGAAGAGTTACGCAGATCAGAGGGCTCGTGATGTATCATGTATGGGGGGAGACAAGGTTCTGTTGAAGGTCTTGCCGATGAAGGGTATTATGAGGTTTGGGAAGAAGGGCAAGCTGAACCCGAGGTTTATAGGTCCCTTCGAGGTGTTGAGGCAAGTTGGGGAGGTTGCTTATGAGCTAGCCTTACCTCCCAGTTTATCAGGAGTTCATCCGAACTTTCATGTATCCTCCGGAGGTACCATGCCGACTTCTCTCACGTGGTTGTTTTAGCCACTATTCGATTGGATGAGAGTTGGGCTACGAGGAGGAGCCGATTGCTATTATTGATAGTCAGGATCGCAAGTTTAGGTCCAAGAGAGTTTCTGCAGTGAAGGTCCAGTGGAGGGGCCAACCAGTCGAGGAAGTGACCTGGGAGTCCGAGGAGGACATGCGGAGCAGATATCCGCACTTATTCATCACTTCAGGTATGATTCTAGACCCGTTCGAGGACGAACGTTTGTTTAATAGGTGGAGAATGTAATGACCTAACCGGTCATTTTGCGTTATCAGACCCCTTTCCCCTAAATGAAACTGCACATAGCGGCTTATTGTGATTTATGACTTGTGGTGGCGTGTGGTCCGGGTTTCAGAAGTGTTTAGAGAGATATTGGAACACTTGGTTCCTTCAGGTTGGCCTTTAATGCCAAGTTTGACTTCGGTCAACATTTTTAGTAAGCAATTTCCGGTAGCTTCGTATGATGATTTTGGACTTGGGCGTATGTTCGGAATGGGTTTTGGATGACCCGGGAGAGTTTCGGCGCCCAATATTGAAATAAGAGTTCCTTAAGTTCATATTGTAGTTTGGGACGTGTTTTTGTGTTATCGAGGTCCGAATGGAATTTCAAGACCAAGAATAGTTCTGTTATGTCATTTATGACTTGCCTGCAAAATTTGGTGTCATTCCGAGTAGTATAGGTTGGTTCGGCGCATTGTTAGCGAATTAATAAAAAACTTAAAAATCCTAAGTTTGGTTATAGGGGTTTTGAGGTGTGATTTTGAGTTTTAGCATTAGTGCGGGGGCTCGGAAGGCTCGACTGAGTCTGTATTATGATTTGGGACTTGTTGGTATATTTGGATGGGGGCTCGGGTGGGCCCAGATGCCTCTCGGGCACCAAATGAGGCAAAAAACCAGCTGAAGCAGTTGCTGGTGTGTAAAGACCCGTAAAATTTTCTTGTTTAAAAATAATGCCCGAACTAGTCCCCGAGTTATTTTTATTCTGGAATTTTTTGAAACAGACCTAAATTGAGTAAAAAGGTACCCCGAGACTTAAAGAGTAAAATTTTCTAGAAAGTAGGTGTTATGAGACGACGTGTATGCGGACCGCATAATGGTCGCATACCTGGGAAGATCACTGCCCCATTTTAGGTCAACTACACGATCCAATATGCGATCGCATAACGTATATGTGGACACACAATGGTCGCATACCTGGGCAGTGTGTTTTGAATTTTGTCCCATCTTGAGGGCCATTATGCGGTTGAGTCTGCGGATCGCATGTCAGGAATGCGATCGCATTCCTGACCGCATTCTTGTGTCGGGCCCTATTTTTTCTAATTTTTAAAACCCGACCCCAGTTCATTAAAAGACCCCTCCCCTTCATTTTTAACCATTTTTCTAAGATATTACAGAGAGGAAAGAGTGGGTTCTGGAGAGAGAAAGTCCCAACTTCAACATATTGGTTTTCCTTCATCACTCAAGCTTGGAACTAATCAAGTAGAACACAAATTTCTTCACTCTAAGAGGTAAGCTTCTACCCCATTAACCCTAATTTCCAGATTTTTGTTTAAATGAAACATGGTTAGGATAGTTCGTAAAGATGGGGTTAAGAATCTTGCATGCATATTTTCAATTTATCATAATCTAGTAAAGGAAAATAGGTTGGAGTAACCTTTCACTAAAAAGGGGTTATTTAATCTAAATGAACACCTAGTGTTTGATAGAAAGCTCAAATGAGTTCAAGACATGTTCATGATTCCTAATTCTAAGTTTAAATGTGTCGTATTGTGAATTAGATCAAAGGTGCTAGAAGGTCCGGTGATTTGAGATAGAAATTAAGGAAAGATCCCGATTCGAGGTATGTATGGCTAACTTTAACCTTTGTATAATCCTCTTGTTGGGTCCAAGTATACGGTATGTGTACCTTGTTTGGAAATATGTGAATTGATTGTTCCAACATGTTGAGACGTAAGATCCTATTCTCTGATTGTCCTAGTTGACTGTCATGTCACCGTGCTATATGAAGTTGTGAAAAGTGTTTTGATGTGCCTATTTCATTCTGTGCAAAGCTCGTAAATGCTAAAGGGTATCGGTATGAAAGGATGTGTAATGAATAAAAGATTGATGATGTGCCCAAATGTGGGAATGTGTAAAATGGCTAAAATCCGTGTGTGGAAAATAATGAAAAAGGGTATAGTGAAATGATGTAAATGAGTTGAACGATTATGGCAACACTGTGTACATGAATTACTACTTGATGAGAGTTATGGTGCCTTGAGCCCAAATAAATAAATTGTTGATATGAACTTGTATTCCTTGAAATGATGATTCTTGGTGATGTAATTATTTGTGGTTGCTGTTATGAAATATGATTGTCAGGTGGGATCAGGTTGCGCGCCACAACACGAAGCAATAAGCTTGATTAGGTGTGAGGTAATAAGGGTGGCCGAGGTAATAAGGGTGGCCGAGGTAATAAGGATGGAATGTGATCATTATCACTATTGAAATGAAATCTATGAGCTCTTGAATATGTTGATGTTGAAAGGGGAAAAAGGAGAGATTGTTAAACTTGTTTGATTTTGGTTGTTTCTTTCCACGTCCATTGACTTATTGGTTCTATTTATGTATCTTAATTGTGTACTATTTGATTGTACTTGGGATAAAGTTTGTTTATACATACTAGTACTATTCCACAGTACTAACGTCCGTTTTGTCGGGGGCGCTACATCTTTTATATGGATGTAGGTGGGTCCATAGCAGGCTGCTCAGCTCGCCGTTAGTGGTGCTTTCTTCTCATCCTTCTTCAGTTGTACTGGTGAGCCCCACTTCCTCTCGGGGCCATGTGTAGTTCGTGCCATCTCCTTATGAGTATATTATGTGTTGTAAGGTATAGTCGGGGCCTTGTTGCCGGCAAGTATTGTATAAACTCCTAGTACTCTTAGAGGCTCCATAGACACTATGTGGGTGTATATGTATATTTTGGGCAGTGGTTGTACTTGTTCGTGATCGTGGTCCGTATTGGGAAGTGTTGTATCTATTATGTATGAATTGGGAAATCTAGTACAATAATGTAACATGAGGAAAAATTGGACTTATTGTGGTAATCACACACTTTTAAGCGTATCTCACTGTTTCACATAAATAATGTATGCTATAAACACGGTGAAATGCGTTGGGTGGTAAAGGCAATTCAGGTTTGCTTGACTGGCGTCACCCGGTTGAGTGCCGATCGTGTCCCTTGATTTTTGGGGCGTGACAAACTTGGTATCAGAGCCAGGTTTTAAAAGTTTCCTAGGATGTCTCGGAGTCGTGTCTAGTAGAGCCCTTCTTATCGGTGTGTTGTCGACCACATCTATAATTATGGGGCTACATGGACATTTAGGAAAAACCCTTGTCATTGTTATTCTATATCGTGCGGTGAAGTGGAAAGTGAGAATATTCTTTTCTAACGCGTACTCTGTTCCAAAATTTTCAGTGATGGCACCAAAGAAGAGAGCTCGACTCGGCCTAGAGGCCAATGCCGCCCCAAGTGTGGCCGTAAATTCTGTACCCGATGGTGCGGGCTAGAGAGAATCCCCGACCTTGAATCCATCTGGACTATCTGTCCCAGATCAGAGTGTTCCTATTCCTGCTGCGGCGGAGGGTGCTACAACCCCTCCCGACGATATTCCCGATCCTTCTTCAGTTCCATCTTCAGGTCCCGGTACTTCCGAAGGGGACCTCAGGGGAGCTATTCATATGTTGACCCAGTAGTGGCCGCTCAGGTCCAAAGATCTCATGCTGCCCCTGCATCCTCTAGCGGACAGGGAGATTCCGCCGGTTCCAGAGTCAACCAGTTTTTGCTGTTGGCCCCTCCAGAGTTCTCAGGTATTGACCCAGAGGCCGATCCGCAGGACTTTCTAGATGAAATGTACAAGACGCTTTGGGTTATGAAGGCTACAGAGACAGAGGGGGTTGAGTTAGCATCTTACAGGCTGAGGGGAGCAGCGTATTCCTGGTTCGATATGTGGGAGGATTCCCGTGGGGAGGGAAGTCCTCCGGCAAGATGGGATGAGTTCGTTGATGCTTCCATGGATCACGTCTTGCCTGTCGAGACTATGGCATCCCGTGCTACGGAGTTTGTGGTTCTCAAGCAGGGTAATATGAGTGTGTGGGAGTACCACATGAAGTTCGTGAGGTTGTCCAAGTACGCTCCTCAGTTGGTATCGACTATGGATACCAGAGTTTGACGGTTTGTTCAGGGCCTCAGTCCCTTGGTTGTGAATGAAGCTGCTATAGCTTCCTTGTGAATTATGGTAAGATAGTGGGATTTGCCCAGGCCATGGAGGCTAGAAAATTAAAGATAAGGTCGGAGAGGGAGAGTATTAGCAGGGCCCGGTCAGCAGGCCACTCAGGGAGTTCAGTTGGAGGAGGGAGACCAGTTCAGGGGAGAGGACCATCAAGGCCATCCCAGTCTTATGCTCAGTCCTCATCCAGTTCACCGCCATCAGTGCACTGTTATCAGCAGAGCAGTCGCTCAGGCCCAGGATCAGACGGTAGGAGACCCCATCAGTTCGATCGTCCAGGATGGAGGTTCCAGCAGCAGAGGAGGGCTCTTTGCCCTAAGTGTGGGAGGTTCCATACCGAGCCTTGTTACCTGGATATCCCCATATGCTACGGGTGTCGGGTGAGAGGTCATATTCGGCGGGATTGCCGTGCGCCCAATCAGGGCATGGGTACTGGTTTTGCTCAGCCGTCCGGTTCTTCAGTCGCCGCATCTTCAGTACGTCCTCCAGCTCCAGCAGGGCGTGGTGCAGTGAGAGGTGGAGCTCGTGGTAGAGGTGGACCCAGCCGGTTCTATGCTTTGAGTGGTCGCCAGAGTGCGGAGGCTTCTCTAGATGTTATTACAGGTATTCTGGTTGTCCAAGCCCTTGATTGTTATGCTCTAATTGATCTGGGGTCCTCCTTGTCCTATGTTACCCCATTTATTGCTTCAAGTTTTGGGATAGAACCCAAACAGCTTCATGAGTCGTTCTCTGTGTCGACTCCGGTTGGCGATTCCATTACAGCCGCACAAGTCAATAGGAATTGTGTTGTCACGGTATGTGGTCAAGATACCACGGTCGATCTTATCGAACTTAGGATGGTAGATTTTGATGTTATCATGGGGATGAATTGGCTTTACTCGTGCTTTGCTAAACTCGACTGCCGAACCAGAATTATGAGACTAGAGTTTAACGAGTCAGTTATTGAGTGGAAAGGGAATGGTGTGGTGCCGAAGTGTAGGTTTATTTCCTACCTTAATGCCTCGAAGATGATTAGAAAGGGGCGTGTTTATCATTTGTTCCGGGTTGCGGACACCACTGCAGAGGTGTCTGCCCCCGAGTCCTTTCCAGTCGTTAATGAGTTTCTTGAAGTGTTTCCGAAAGAGCTTCCATGGATTCCGCCAGATAAAGAGATCGATTTCGGGATTGATGTATTGCTAGATACGCAGCCAATATCTACTCCACCATACAGAATGGCTCCAGCAGAGTTGAGGGAGTTAAAGGGACAGTTGAAAGACTTATTAGAGAAGGGTTCATTCGGCCGAGTGTGTCGCAATGGGGCTCTCCGGTTCTTTTCGTCAGGAAGAAGGATGGGTCGCTTCGGATGTGTATTGACTATCGGTAGCTCAACAAAGTCACTATCAAAAACAAGTATCCACTACCTCGGATAGATGATTTGTTCGACCAATTGCAGGGTGCGAGTTTCTTCTCCAAAATTGATTTACGGTCGGGATATCACCAGTTGAAGATCAGAGAGCAAGATATTCCTAAGACCGCCTTCAGAACTCGTTATGGCCATTTTGAATTTTTGGTAATGTCTTTTGCACTGACCAATGCTCCAGCATCTTTAATGGATCTTATGAATCGGGTTTTCAAACCGTTTCTTGACTCCTTCGTGATTATTTTTATTGATGACATCCTAGTCTACTCGTGGGTCGGATGGATCATGCTAATCACCTCAGGGCAGTTCTGCAGACTCTTCATCAGCACCAATTGTATGCCAAGTTTTCAAAATGTGAATTTTGGTTGGATTCAGTCACCTTTTTGGGTCATGTTGTTTCCAGAGAAGGGATTAAGGTTGATCCCCAGAAGATCACAGCGGTGAAGGATTGGCCTAGATCAACGACCCCCACAGAGATTCGCAGTTTCTTGGGTCTAGCCAGGTACTATCGGAGGTTTGTGGAGGGGTACTCTACCCTCTCCTCCCCATTGACTAAATTGACGCAGAAGGCGATTAAGTTCCAATGGTCCGACGCTTGTGAAAAGAGCGTTCAGGAATTGAAATCAAGATTGACTTCAGCACCGGTGTTAACTTTTCCAGAAGGCACAGAGGGATTTGTGGTTTATTGCGATGCTTCAAGGGTTAGTTTGGGATGTGTGTTGATGCAGCACGGGAAGTTCATAGCTTATGCTTCTAGGAAACTCAAAAATCACGAGAAGAATTATCTGACGCATGATTTAGAACTCGCGGCAGTTGTGTTTGCATTAAAAATTTGGCGGCATTATTTGTATGGGGTCCATGTGGACGTGTTCTCAGACCACAAGAGTCTCCAATGTTTGTTCAAGCAGAAGGAGTTGAATTTAAGGCAGCGGCGATGGTTAGAATTGCTTAAGGATTATGATATGAACATTCTGTACCATCCAGGGAAAGCAAATGTAGTGGCCGACGCTCTCAGTCGGAAGTCTATGGGTAGTCTGGCTCATTTGAAAGAAGATCAGAGGTCGTTGGCTCAGGAGGTTTGTCAATTGGCTAGTCTGGGGGTCTGTCTCTCGACCTCAGATGAGGGGAAAGTCATGGTGCATAATGGGGCAGAATCATCACTTGTAGCGGAAGTCAAGGAGAAGCAGTTTATTGATCCAGCATTGGCGCAATTGAAGGAGGCAGTTTTGAATAGCAAGATTTCGGCATTTTCACTCGGGAGCGATGATGGTGTTTTGCGGTGCCAGGGAAGGTTATGTGTTCCTGATGTGGATAATTTTCGGGAGAGGGTGATGGCAGAAGCTCACAATTCCAGGTATTCTGTGCACCCAGGTTTTACGAAAATGTATCAAGATCTCCAGGAAGTTTATTGGTGGAGCGGAATGAAAAGAGGTGTGGCAGACTTTGTATCTAAATGTCCGAATTATCAGCAGGTGAAGGCCGAGAATCAGAGGCCTAGTGGGTTAACTCAGCTTATGGAAATTCCAATGTGTAAATGGGAAATGATCAACATGTATTTAGTGGTGGGGTTACCTCGCACTCAGTGCAAGTTCGACTCGATTTGGGTTATAGTGGATCGACTCACGAAATCAGCTCACTTCTTGCCGGTCAAGTCCACTGACACTGCAGAACAGTACGCTCAATTGTACATCAAGGAAATATTCAGGCTTCATGGTACTCCAGTTTCTATTATTTCAGACCGAGGAGCCCAGTTCACGGCTAATTTTTGGAGGAAATTTCAGCAAGGTTTGGGTACTCAGGTAAATTTCAGCACAGCTTTCCATCCGCAGACTGATGGTTTAGCAGAGCGGACTATTCAGACGCTTGAAGATATGTTACGAGCTTGTGTGTTGGACTTCAAGGGTAGTTGGGATGATCATTTACCGCTTATCGAATTTTCTTACAATAACAGCTTTCACTCCAGTATTCAGATGGCCCCATTTGAGGCATTGTACGGAAGGAGATGTAGATCTCCGATTGGGTGGTTCGAGGTTGGTGAAGCAGAATTGTTAGGGCCAGATCTTGTGCACCAGGCATTGGAAAAATTCGGAGTCATTCGGGAGAGGATGAAAACCGCTCAGAGCCATCAAAAATCCTATGCGTACGTTCGTCGAAGAGAATTGGAATTCCAAATTGATAATTGGGTATTCTTGAAGGTATCTCCCATGAAGGGAGTGATGCGGTTTGGGAAGAAAGGAAAATTGAGCCCAAGGTATGTCGGGCCATATCGGATTGCTCAAAGGATAGGAGAAGTGGCTTATAGGTTGGAATTACCCCCTGAATTGTCATTAGTGCACCCGGTGTTCCACGTGTCCACGTTGAAGAAAGTGGTTGGAGATCCATCAGCCATCGTGCCAGTTGAGACTATTGAGGTTAATGAAGAATTATCGTATGAAGAGGTTCCGGTGGCTACTCTTGATAGACAAGTCCGTAGATTGAGGAACAAAGAAATTGCTTCAGTTAAAGTATTGTGGCGAAGTCAGCACGTTGAGGAAGCCACGTGGGAGGCGGAAAATGAGATGAAAGAAAGATATCCCCATTTGTTTGAATAAGTCTGGTAGTTTTCGTCAGAACTGTCATCTCTAAGCAAAATATACTTTATATTCGATTTTGTGCAAAAGCACCCCATCTTCCCCTAATTGCCTTATTGCTGTAATTTCCCAATGTGTGCTAAAACTGAACTCACTGTTCAATTTGGGTAGTGTGCAACCCTTGAGGCAAATGAAAGTTTTGTGGAACGTATGTGTTAGGCAAGTGATTAATGGTAGAGTAGGTTGGTAATGATTAATTGAAATGGATATAGTATATTGAGGTGATTGGGTTGTATGAGACTCATTAAAACGACCCAGCTATGTGCAAAAACGTGAACCATGTGCAAATTTGTGGTATAAGAAGAAAGAACTATGTATATTTGACAAAACGATTGAATATTTGCAAATTGTTGAGGTAACAACGTTGTGTGTGAGTTATTGGGTGATTAAAATTGTGTAATGGTGCTTGGAAATGTGTTTCGGGGGCTCTCTAACAGGTAGATAGGTCTAATTACAAACGGAACTCTGGCAAAAAATTTCTGAAATATTGGAGTTAGTAAAAATCTGAAAGTTGCATATCATGCTTTCAAAACTAAATGATTTCCAAAACCCTCATTCGAGGACGAATGATTTTTAAGGGGGAGAGGATGTAAAGACCCGTAAAATTGTCTTGTTTAAAAATAATGCCCGAACGAGTCCCCGAGTTGTTTTTATTGTGGAAATTTTTGAAACAGACCTAAATTGAGTAAAAAGGTACCCCGAGACTTAAAGAGTAAAATTTTCCAAAAAGTAGGTGTTATGCGACGCACTATGCGATCGCATAACGTGTATGTGGACCGCATAATGGTCGCATACCCGGGCAGATCACTGCCTCATTTGAGGTCAACTATGCGGTCCAATATGTGATCGCATAACATATACGTGGACCACACAATGGTCGCATACCTGGGCAGTGTGTTTTGAATATTGGCCCATCTTGAAGGCCATTATGCGGTCGAGTCTGCAGACCGCATGTCAGGAATGTGATTGCATTCCTGACCGCATTCTTGTGTCGGGCCCTATTTTTTCTAATTTTTAAAACCCGACCCTAGTTTATTAAAACACCCCTCCCCTTCATTTTTAACCATTTTTCTAAGATATTACNGTCCCAACTTCATCAAATTGGTCTTCCTTCATCACTCAAGCTTGGAACTAATCAAGTAGAACACAAATTTCTTCACTCTAAGAGGTAAGGTTCTACCCCATTAACCATAATTTCCAGATTTTTGTTTAAATGAAACATGGGTAGGATAGTTCGTAAAGATGGGGTTAAGAATCTTGCATGCATGTACCCAATTTATCATAATCTAGTAAAGGAAAATAGGTTGGAGTAACCTTTCACTAAAAAGGGGTTATTTAATCTAAAGGAACACCTAGTGTTTGATAGAAAGCTAAAATGAGTTCAAGACATGTTCATGATTCCTAATTTTAAGTTTAAATGTGCAATATTGTGATTTAGATCGAAGGTGCTAGAAGGTCCGTGATTTGAGATAGAAATTAAGGAAAGATCCCGATTCGAGGTATGTATGGCTAACTTTAACCTTTGTAGAATCCTCTTGTTGGGTCCGAGTATACGGTATGTGTACCTTGTTTGGAAATATGTGAATTGATTGTTCAAACGTGTTGAGACGTAAGATCCTATTCTCTAATTGTCCTAGTTGACTGTCATGCTACCGTGCTATATGAAGTTGTGAAAAGTGTTTTGATGTGCCTATTTCATTCTGTGCAAAGCTCGTAAATGCTAAAGGGTATCGATATGAAAGGATGTGTAATGAATAAAAGATTGATGATGTGCCCAAATGTAGGAATGTGTAAAATGGCTAAAAGTCGTGTGTGGAAAATAATGAAAAAGGGTATTGTGAAATGATGTAAATGAGTTGAACGATTATGGAAAAACCATGTACATGAATTAATACTTGATGAGAGTTATGGTGCCTTGGGCCCAAATAAATAAATTGTTGATATGAACTTGTATTCCTTGAAATGATGATTCTTGTGATGTAATTGTTTGTGGTTGCTGTTATGAAATATGATTGTTAGGTGGGATCTGGTTGCGCGCCGCAACACGAAGCAATAAGCTTGATGAGGTTTGAGGTAATAAGGGTGGCCGAGGTAATAAGGATGGAATGTGATCATTATCACTACTGAAATGAAAATCTATGAGCTCTTGAATATGTAGATGTTGAAAGGGGGAAAAGAAGATATTGTGAAATTTGTTTGATTTTGGTTGTTTCTTTCCACATGCATTGACTTATTGGTTCTATTTCTGTCTCTTAATTGTGTACTGTTTGATTGTACTTAGGATAAAGTTTGTTTATACATACTAGTACTACAGTACTAACGTCCCTTTTGCCGGGGGCGCTACATCTTTTATATGGATGTAGGTGGGTCCATAGCAGGTTGCTCAGCTCGCCGTTAGTGGTGCTTTCTTCTCATCCTTCTTCAGTTGTACTGGTGAGCCCCACTTCCTCTCGGGGCCATGTGTAGTTCATTCCATCTCCTTTTGAGTATATTATGTGTTGTAAGGTATAGTCGGGGCCTTGTTGCCGGCAAGTATTGTATAAACTCCTAGTACTCTTAGAGGCTCCGTAGACACTATGTGGGTGTATATGTATATTTTGGGCAGTGGTTGTATTTGTTCGTAATCGTGGTCCGTATTGGGAAGTGTTGTATCTATTATGTATGAATTGGGAAACCTAGTACAATAATGTAACATGAGGAAAAATTGGACTTACTGTGGTAATCACACACTTTTAAGCTTATCTCACTGTTTCACATAAATAATGTATGCTATAAATACGGGGAAACGCGTTGGGCGGGAAAGGCAAATAAGGTTCGCTTGAGTGGGGTCACTAGGTTGAGTGACAGTCGCGTCCCTCAAATTTTGGGGTGTGACATGGTGCACCTGATCTGGTGTGACCACAGATGCGGTTGCCCAGTCGCAGGTGCGAGACCGCTCCTGTCCAGGACTCGCAGGTGCAACCCCCAGGTGGGTTGCCCAGTTCTCGCAGGTGCGGGTTCCTTCCCCCAAGTGTTGAGCCGCAGGTGCGAGCCCAGGCCTTAATCCCATTTTTCGCAGGTGCGAGACCGCAGGTACGGTCGTCGAATCGCAGGTGCGGAAATCCCTGTAGGCAGTAAGGTCTTTAAGTGCGGGATTATCCCATTTTCACTCCATTTTCTTCCACCATAGATGATTTTGAGAGCTTGGAAGAGATCCCCACGACCCATCCACTGAGAGGTAAGTAAATTCTACCCTAAAGTTAGTTAATGCATGAATTCCTAGTTGAATTTAACTACCTAATTAGTGAAAAATTAAGGAATTGGGTAGTAACCTAGGGCTTTTGAGAATTTAGAGAATTACCCGTGAATTGGCTATGAAATCATACAAAAATCATATATTAATGATCCTTAGGTTATGGGTGAGTGTTTCCTTCGAGAATTTTTGAAATCCGAGCATGCGGGCCCGGGGTTAGATTTTGAGATTTCTTCAAGAATGATGAATTTGACTAAATAATAGGAGAATTCTATGCTTTGAGTATAATTTTATATATTTACGTAACGTTTGGTCAGCTTCGAGTCCTTTGGGTGACGAGTTCGGAGTTTCGGGCGCATTCTTGACCCGGGGAGTAGATGCGACGCGAGGTGAGTCTCCTTTCTAACCTAATAAGAGGGAATTGTCCCCGTAGGTGTTTTAAATGCTATGTGTGATTTTTGTGTGGGCTACGTACGTACAAAGTGACGAGAGTCCGTACGTAGCGGCTAATATTATTATGTCCGGGTAGTTAGGCTCACGCCATGCCTTGTGTTTTCCTTGAAATGAACTATATGCTTAATGAATTAAATGTTACATGCGGCTTATTTCCCTGAGATCATGGAATTTGAGAAATTTTAAGGAATTATTCACTGAAAAGTAATTTAAAAAGGAATACTGTGTATGCATGTGACCGCTTCGTAATTTACATTCCACGAGCGGAGTGTGATTTCCCCCACTCTCATGGGAGCGGGTCGTACACCACGGCGGATTGAAAGATGCAATTATGGTTTGGGTCGTTCGATCCTCGACAGTGCATAGATATGATTTCCTTATGGCAAGGATGCAATTATGGTTCGGGCCGTTCGATCCTCGACAGTGCATATGTGTGAGTACTTTATGGAAAAGTGCACTTATGATTCGGGCCATTCGACCCTCGGCAGTGCAAAGATATGATTATCTTATGGCTCAGGCCGGTTGTCCTTATCCCGTATGCGCATGATTAATTGTTACTGAATTCATGGATATTGATTTGATAGGTATTTGGGGGAAGATGAAGTAGTAATTGTTTATTTACTTCCAGTATTTACTTGGATTTCAGTGCCTTATATATTTGCTGCTTCACTACCTTTACATGCCTACCATTTTCATCATATTCTGTTAAATTATATTGTTGGACCTTAGTGAGTGTCAAGTCGACCTCTCGTCGCTACTTTTTCGAGATTAGGCGGGATACTCACTGGCTACATATATATTTATGTACGCATGATACGCTTCTGTACTTAAGTGTACAGGTTCTGAGGCTGGTGCATCTGGTTGTCAAACCGGAGCTTGATTCTGATTATAGACGGACCTGAATTCACGGTGAGTTGTTTTCTCCTGGCGATCTCCGGCAGCACCATGGAGTTTCTTTTTCTTATTTCCCGTCTATTTCTTCAGACAGTGGGACTGTATATTATATCTTTTGTATATTCTGTTAGTATGCCCGTAGGACTTGTGACACTAGTTCCTGGCACACACGTGGTAGTTATTATGGATTACGGGTCTGTATATATATTGGCTCACGCCTCCTCATGACCGCTTTTGATTAAAACTGGCTAATTATCCGTGTCGATTTATGTTTCAAGCTTTAAGAGCTAAGTATATGTTGAAGTGTTTAATCAAATAAGAAAGAACCCTTAGTAAATTGAGTGTTGGCTTGCCTGACTCCGCTGTTGGGCACTATCACTATCTAAGTTAGGATTTTGGGTCATGACAATTTTTTTTGAATAATATGAATCCTCTCATAAGTTAGCCTAAGGTTTGATTTGTTTCATGCACTAATCTTAAACTTGTTCTGAACTTTGCATTCCTCAGGATTCTATAAACATGTAATCAATCAGTTTGTTGCTTAACTCATGTGCGTTGTCTGCTTAACTCATGTGCCTTGTCTGCTTAATTCATGTGTTTGACCAGTTTAACTGTTGCTGCCTAATCGCTTCTGTGACTCAGCCATGATTGTCTTAAGTACTAGCATGAGTATTAACTTAACTAGACTTCAATTTATTTGTGCTATGTGTTTGAGCATGAATTATGTTTGTTTTTCTTGGAGCAGTTCTGCTTGCAACTCTATGTTATGAATCCTGTTTCTTCTGAAATCCAACTATTTTAAAACATGCCCCTTCTCTTTTTCATGTACTGGTTTTAAAACCCCACTCCTAGTCCCTTAGGTTCTCAACCACCCCAGTGTGAGCACTGCCTAGGGTCCACATGAGACTCCTCTGAACTCTGACACATTAGGGGCTGGTTTTCCAACCTCTTATGAATTGCTCTATGAATGTGTGGTTCTGGTGTGAGCATTGCCATGGGTCCCTTGAGGCCCTTGGGAACTTTGACACACTTAAAACCTGTTTCCAACAGACTGTGAAGGAATCACTGTGATGTTGTTATGGTAGAAGGTCTGGTTCCTAGGTTTATTTGGGCCTATGAAGGCTCCCTATAGTGTAACTATTACCATTATGTAATTCATTTGATATTTTGGGCTGTAATAACTCTGTAATAACATATATAGGAATATTTAGTGAAGATGGGGGTTTTTACTTACATCTTTTGTTAAAACTGGGTAGAAATCATGCCTGTAGGATTTAATTATGTTGATTGAACTATGTGAGCACCATAATGTGTTTAGAAATCCTACCTATAGGACTTTCACGATAATTTTGATCCTGATTTTACATTTGCATACTAGCAATCCTGCTTATAGGACTTTTGTTTGATTCTGTACATTAGAAATCATGTTCATAGGATCTATACATGTTTTTAACAAACGTGCGTTAGCAATCATGCCTATAGGACCTTGTTGTTTGAGCTAATTATCTTTCCTGGCAATCTGTTAAAATTCTGCCTATATACAGTTAATAGATATCATACCTATAGGACTAAAAAATCAGTTTTAAACTTAAAGATCCTGCCTATAAGTTTAAGTCAATTCAGCATTTAGAAATCATGCCTATAAGGTTTAAGTCAATTCAACATTTAGAAATCATGCCTATAAGATTTAAGTCAATTCAGTAATTAGAAATCATGCCTATAGGATTGGAAAAGGAATAAAACCTATCTCTATAGATTAAAATTCGTGCTACACCTAGAAATCATGTCTATAGACCGGTAATTAATAAGCTCGTAGAAATCATGCTTATAGGATCCTGTTGGTCGATTATGAATTCATTCACTACTGTCAATCACTTAGGCAATATATCTGTAGGACTTAATAATGATTCTGGGGTTATAATTGTGACAAATTACTGCCTGAAATACCCAGGTTCATGTTGAATAAAATCAGTAGGCAAATGAATAGGTCTTAATGCCCGCCGTAATAAAACTGTCTCTACATTCTGTTTTTCCCACATAGATATCCTGCCTATAGGATTCCAAAGTTAATAAAGTTTGTTGATTCAATTGCGTGCTTTTGTTGTCTATGTACGGAGGTCAATGTGAGCCCATACTTGTTCCTTATCTGAAACTCCTATTTGTTTTTTGTCGGTCACCTAGATTTCACATTTTAAGTAACATATGCTGGTCTAGAACTATCCCAAATAGAGTTCCTAATACCTCCAGGGCCATAGGTAAGGGACGGGTAGCGCACGCATAAGGAACGAGCTAGAAACTACTAGAGCGCTTAAGTAACAACTTAAAGATAGTAATTGAGTAGTAGGGAAATGATAGTCCATGCGCTAATACTATGGGTGACACCCCGACATGAGGGAGTTACAAAGTATTGTATGGAATGATCCTACAGGATAACAAACTTAGGACCCCCCTCCCCTATACTTTTGTTTTAAAAAAATAGATTGAATATCGTATTTGTCCAAATTGCTTTCTCCCTTTTTAGACTAATTCGCTTAATTTAAGTTCGGCTGGGACCCATCGTTGTGGACCTTGAGGGGTGCCTAACACCTTCCCCTCAAGGTAATTTGAGCCCTAACCCGATCTCTAGTGATGTAAACTGGTTAAATGAGTTAATTGCTCTAGGTGCCCTAATGCACCTTAATCTGTTAGGTGGAGAATCTTCCAATCCCAAACTCATCCCGAAAAGGAGTTGTCCCAAAATGTCGAAACCCGATTTCACGAGAAAAAGGGGACACTACATTTAGAAGAACTATTTTGACAATTTGTTCAACACAGTGATGGATGATAAGAATAAGATAAAAGATAACCTGAAATCTAGACTGGACTTACAAAAATATTGTAGGCGACCTGAATTACATTGGCAGTCTGGGGACAATGGTAAGGTGTTCAAGTCCAAGGCCAGCTACACATTCACTTTGGAACAAAGACGACAGATTTGTGAGTGGGTTTCAAACCTAAAGATGTCTGAGGGCTATGCTTCGAACCTAGGAAAACGTACTGGTATGGTTGAAGGAAAGCTAACTCATATGAAAAGTCATGACTGTCATATCTTCATGGAAACCTTAATCCCTATTGCATTTTGTGGTTTGGCTGAAAATATCTGGAAACCCAGCACATAGATAAGTTTGCTCTTCAAAGACTTATGTTCTACCACATTAAGGAAAGAAAAATTATTTCAGATTAATCAGAACATTCCTGTAATCAGTAATAAGCTAGAAAGGATTTTTTTCATGTGGTTTCTTTGATGTGATGGAACACCTTCCAATTCACCCGTGTACACGAGGCGCGACTTGGAGGGCCGGTTCAATGCAGGTGGATGTATCCATTCGCGAGGTAATGCTCAAAACTTGATTTATTCTTGTAATTTTATTTAACGTTATCATATAATATGTCAATGTGCAGGACTATCGGCAAGTGTAAACGATTTGTTAAACAAAGGAATAGGATTGAATGATCGATATGTGAAGCCTGTCTTGCAAAGGAAACTGCTCATTTTTGTTCTTACTACTTCGAAAGTCATGTGTCATGTGCTAGAAATAGGCTCAATCGGCACAATGTCATGATTGAGATTGATCCATTATATCCACCAATGTCCATATTCAATCAACCAGGCCGAGGTTCTAAAGATTGAACAAAAAGGGGGCTAAGTAGTATGGAGTACAAATAAGCTTCAAATCATGTGTTGCTAAATTGTTCGGAAGTTCAACCCTTTCTTAAGAAAGTTTTGACGTATGATTAATTTACATGGAATACTATTTAATTTGGTTGATGCAACTAACAAAATTTTCAATGTGTCGCTCAGTGAATTCAAGAATCAATTTGGCCATGATGCTATATATTCTACATTTGAGGCATGGTTTAAAGAGTGTGTAAGTGCATCTTACAAACTTTCTCACATGTGAATATACATACTTGGTCACTTGTGAATATACTTTCCCACTTGTGATTTATTTAACACTACATGTAGGTCAATAATCCAAACAATGGTGTTAATCAATTTTTGAAAGATATATCTTGGGGACCTGAACCTACGATTACAACTATGTCTAAGTATTTTGTGAATGGTTACAAATTTCACATAGAGGAATTCTCCAAGTATAAAAAAATAATAATAGTGTGATGTGTGTCAAAGGTGGTGAAAGCAACCAGGATGGAAAAAATGATTATTGTGATCAAAGAGATTCTAGAATTATCATATTTAGGTTGGCCAAATAAGAAGGTCATACTTTTCCGATACAAGTGATTAGACCCAACACCTAGAAGAGGTACAAATGTATACTCATAGTACAACATAATTGAGGTTAATAAAAAGAAGGAGTATGATCTCTATGATCCTTTTATAATTGCAGAAAAAGTTAGGCAAGTATATTATGCTCCATATCCATTACGGAGGGATAAGGATGATTGGTTGGTTGTAATCAAAACTAAGTCTGTTGGTAGGGTGGAAGTTGAGAATGTGCTAGATGTTGCTTACCACAACGATACATCAAATGCTAATCAAATGGTGGATGATCGGTTAGAAAGTGACTTGGAGCATCCTCAACGCATATTAGAAGAAGTTGATATGGAGGAAATAACAATCATTGAAAATGAAGACGAAGAATCACCTAATGAAAATGAAATAAGTGAAGAGGAAGAATATTTGGAAGAGGAAGGATACTTCGAAGACGACTAGCATGTTAGTTTTTTCAAGCTCTCTCAACTTATATAGATTTACATTCTCAATTCTAACATTTCCTTTAATTTATGCAGATGACCGGTAGGGGTCGAGGTAGGTCTAGGAAGGATAAGAGGCCTATTGATCATGATGATGGTGCTACACCCTCGCTTCCTTCCACTGCACACTTGCATCCCTCCGATGCTGATGGTCGGCATCAATCTTCTAGGAACACATCTTTTCCACCATATTCGTCTATTCGTTAGACTACCTACCATTCGCCCTCCCAGCAGTATTCTTACCATTCTCCATCACAGGTTTATACCCCGCTTCCTCTACATGATCCTGCATATAGTTACATTTGTCCATCGAGTCAGCAGTCACAGGGCCATGTGGTGATACGCCCATTATCTGCTCCATTTGCTTCATCACCAGCTGGATCGCATCCATCTAGATTTCAGCCAGCCGAATCGCAGCAGTGGTCTATATCGCAGCAGGGGTGTGGATCGCATCCATCTATATTTCAGCCAGTTGGATCGCAGCAGTAGTCTAGATCGCAGCAGGGGTGTGGATCGCAACCATCTTCATCAGCGACCCTGTCTTTCTCTCCATGGAGTTTGTCTCCTAGCATTTCTAGACTTCGCCTTCGGGATAGTAGCGCTGAGCCAAATGTCTCCCCTTCGGTGCACGCTTCAGATTCTTCGGAGAAAGATGATCCAAAGGAAGTGCGATATGATCGTTATCATAGGATGATCATCAGGCCTGAGGGCAATGGATAAGATTTATTTATTACTTCTTTATTTTTGCTGAATTATAATAGCTAGTCTTGTTTATTTAATGTAATTTCTATGTTGCAGGTTCATACCTAATCATTGGACTACAAAGATAATCACTGAAGCTCTTGGCCGGTTGTATGATGCACCCTATGCGACTTGGACTTGTGGAGCAAATTTTCAACCAAATTTAAGATCTTAATACAATTCTTATCTATTTAAGCATTATATTAATAATATTTTCATCTAACGTTATACACTTCATTTGCAGACTAAGTGTGCCTGGGAGAACGCACATAACGGTGCCATTCTTGTAAATTTTGAGTTCAAATGTCGTAAGATATTATTCGATTCCTTCTATTCTGCTCGGAAGAAGAGCAAGAAGCCTTCATGGATTCTATCGCACATATGGGAGGATCTGCTGAGGTTGTGGGCCACTGAGAAGTTCGAGAAGAAAAGTGAACAAGGAAAGAAGGCTCGAGCATCTGAGAATGGTGGTTCCTTGCACTGTGTGGGTGCAAGGAGCATGGGGATTGCAAGGAGATTACTGGTAATTCCTTAAAATATTTAAGTCTATTTTTATTAAACTATATTTATATATTTTAATTTAGTTAACATGTTTTATTACATTTGTAGGAAAAACTATGGGAGGAAGATGACTCATGATAAGTTCTTCATGAAGACTCATATCTGGAAGAAGAAGGCACTGACAAATCCAACTAGATGGGTCGAGGACCGGACGGAGACTACATATGTAAGTTTCATAACTACTATAAATTTGAAATTAATGTTTATAATATTAAATAGCTAATAATTTTTTATCTTCTAAATAAAGCGTTGCTACAAGATTAACGTGGAGGAGTACACTCAGAGCTTGCCACCAAATGAGCAAGACGAGCGACCACTCGTTTCAGACGAAGAAGCGCAGAAGATATGGTTGGATGTTATGGGTTGTCCTAAAAAGGGGATAGCATAAGACCTTCCAGAGAGATCATTTCGGCGCTACAGGCTGGATTGCAAGGTATGGGACTTCCGCCCAAGGCGAGGCAATTGATAGGTCGACTATCTCGTCTATGGAGAAGAAGATCACAAAGATGACAACAGATCTTGAAGAGACAAAGGCTAGAGAACCAATGAGAGATAACAATTTTGATACCCTTCAAGTTTACCTAGAAAAGAGGGACCAACAATTTAATCTCCTTCAAGGTCAGCTGGTCAATCTTCTTGCTAGTGGTGCTTTCCCTATTCCCCGGTCTGGTTAGCCTTCCCCGGATAGTAATCCTTCTCGTCGTGATCCTTCGAACCATGCCGAAGATGATGCTTCTAGTAGTGAAGATATGCAATACAAAACACTCATTGAATGTCGTGTATTGCTAAACAAAGTCTTGAACTTGTGAATAGTTAGTTGGAATAGTTTTGAATGACGATTGTATTATTGATATTATTTTGTTATTGAATACTTGTATTGTTATTGTTGTTGTTGTGGTTGGCCTTGTTGTGGTGGTTGTTATTAGCGTTGTTGTTGTGGTTGTTATTAATGTTGTTGTTGTGGTTGTTAGCGTTGTTGTTGTGGTTGTGGTTGTGGTTGTTGTTGGTTAATTATTGTTGTTATTGGTTAATTGTGGTTGAATGGCAGCAATGTAATGCTGCCATTATAGGATGGTTATTGGTTGTACTTGGTAGGTGGTGTAGCTTAAAAGCAGGCATATCCTGCCAGGTTTTTACCCAGAAAACTGACCGATTTCGGTCAGAATTCTCATATTAAAACCTAGAAATTCATCATTCTCGATCGACTTCGGTCAGTAATTTCAATGTGAAATCTGCAAAAATTTGAAATTACCGATCGAAGTCGGGGGAAAATAGAAATAACTTATTTTTTATTATTTTTTAATTATTCCGACCGATTTCGGTCGGTCTGTTAAAATTTAAAAAGAAATGCAAATTTATCATATAATTATATTTCCGATCGAAATTGGTCGCTATTTTCAAAAATAAATAAAAAATAATTTAAATAATACCGACTAATTTTGGTCGGTATATTTATTTTTCCAACAAAAATTGTTAGTTAAAGTGGCCAACCAAAGGTTGAATTAACCGACCAACACTTTTTCAACCTTTAATCGGACACCTTAGTTCGGGCAGAGACAAGGTAAAGGGGATTGGCGTTTTCTTTTGATTCTATTTTCGAAAGAGGTTGTTTCCACGGCTCGAACTCGTGACCTCCTGGTCACATGGCAGCAACTTTACCAGTTATGCCAAGGCTCCCCTTCCAAGATAAAGTACAGAAGGTTAAGAAACTATATCACAAATATGAAGTATCAAGAAACTTGTTTGGTACCAAAAGACACTATTGATTAAGAGAGTCATCTTTCTAATTCAGACAACTACTGAAAATCTCTGGAAAAATTTGCAATTTTTGGATAGCACCCTTTTGAAGAGTTGCCTGCTACAATTTTTTTACAATATATCAAGACAGTTCTACATGTATATCTTAGTGGCATTAAATAGAATCCAACCATAGACAAATAAACATGCTTAGTTAAGCAGTAGTCACTTCATTTTAGGTAACAGCAAAAGAATAATACATCAATTTGTCTGGCTCTTTAATGGAATCAAATTTATTGCATTGTTCAACAAATGAAACCTCAAGGATAATGTTGTTGACCAGAATTGTATAATCATATGATATTAACAATAGTATATGTTGAGAATCAGGTAACAGCCAGATCGAGGCGGGTCTAAAGCAGGTTCAATTGAACCCACAACATTATGTTTGATTCACTAATTCTTATATAAAAGACATTACATCGATTCTGAACCCCTTGACTCTAAATCGTGAACTCGCCTATGGTGTCAGGATTTGATATTTATTGTTTCTATGGGATTGGAGAGCTAAGACCCTCTTGAGAAGACAATGACCTGAGAGTATGTTGCCTTCTTGAATAAGATAAAGATGGTTTCCTCTTGAATGATGGCCGCTTTTTGAGTTGATGCATAGTTCTCTTGGCATACATTGATCGGAAAAATGGCGTTGCTCGCTCCTTTAACTTGAGAATAATAAAGAATAGAAGCCGATACATCAGAATGAGGGCGTATAACGCAAGTAAATCCCACCACTTGGAATGATCCAATGACAATTTGAACATATTTGTGATCACATCTTCCCCTTTTAGTTTCTCTCCACCAGGAATTAGTGGATCAAATACAAGTCCAATCATGTCATTCTTATATGCTCCCTGCAATTGTATCATATATCATCTTCAATGTACTTGTCAAAAATATTCTTTAATACGCGTAGAATATGAACTAGTCTCCAATATGGACATAGCGAAATAATTGATCAAAACCTCTATCGTGCTACTACAACAACAACAACAAAAAATCAAGTATAACCCCACAAGTGGGGTCTGGGGAGGATAGATAGTACGCAGACCTTACCCCTATAATGAATGTAGAGAGGATGTTTCCAGTAAATCCTCGGCACGAGAAAAAATAAGAAAAGAGCAGTAGCAAATGCATCTTTATTTGTTACCTGTAAACCCCATGCCCCGTAACCAAGAAATGAAATCGGATAGCGCCAAATTGGCTTTGGAAGATCTGGCAGCAAACGGAAAAATCCAGCAGTCATCATCATGATTCCCTGTATACAGAAATATGGTGATGAGTGTAATTACTCGACAGCTATAGTATGATAAAATAAGATGAGAAGTAGTATTAAGCAGTTTGTACGTACAAGCACACCGGCTCCTGTAATGATTCCCATTAAGAAGTTTGGAACAAGTGAAGCTACAATCATCATGCAGCTCTCAACAACAGCGATACAACCAAAAAGATTTAGGACGAAAAACACATAACGAAAGAATCTAGCCCGAAACACCATGTAGTAGGTGATGGTTCCGGTGATGAGTGAAACTGCAACTAAGAATGGAAATGAAGAGAGGAAGTTTGCTATAATGAAGGCTCCAACGCCATAGTGCCCGTTAAGCCTTTCTTTGGTAAAAACCTGTAAAATCAGATATAATGTCAGTCCTAAATTGTTTCAAAATTCGCAACACAAAAGAAACTAATTGCCCCTGGCAATAACTGTCCTATCTTGTACTTAGTAATCAAATAAAATGATCTTTTGCTAGCTGAAATTTAAAATTTTGTTTTCGAAAGACAAATTTAAATGAAGTTCAGTTTGTCGTTGAGAATCATTAATTAAACTTTTATAAGCAATTTAGGACTATCTACTTTCAACAGGATTCCAGTGTTATAAGTGGCAGTCTTGCATCCTAGTATTGTAGATTTCTATCTATTGTTCCTTTCGCCTCGTTTTCTTTTTATCCTGTTCTCGTTACGGCTTGTTGCTACTGCTCTATTTTCATTTTTTTCTCGTGCCGAGGATCTACTGGAAACAACCTCTCTATATTCATCGTATGGGTAACGTCTACGTACTCAATACCCTCCCCAGATCCTACCTGTGGAATTAATTATATTGGGTTTGTTGTTGTTGTTGCTATTTTCAATAGAATGTTAAGTAGTTAAGATAGTAGTAAATGGTTGTTTACCTTCAATTCTTCTATGAAGGAAGGAAAGCCTCCAATGGACATGAAAGTCATGTAGCCGGTGACGAATCCACCACAAGCTCCCCGAGCCAAGATTGCTGTGTAACTGGTGCCGACATCATAGAAGAGGGTACCAACAGCAATAGATACAATGATGTAAATTACTATGCGAGACCAATAATATCCTTTGTCTCTTGACATGTTTACAAATGATCTTCGCGTCAATGTTGAAAGTTGCTTTCCCCAACCAGCTTGACTTCCTTTTACTGTTTCAATCTCAACTCCTTGCTGCGAACAAAGGATGCATTAGAGCGGCTTTAAAATAGAACAGTTTTAAAGCATGGACCTACAGCTACAAGTTATAAAGTTATTGTACTTCTTACTGGAAATCTTCTCTTTGATACTCATCAACATTAGTAAAATGTTCATAGTTTAGACAGCACACATTTAAAAGGATGTTAATGTTTCAAGAACGACAACCTATACATTACGGATACTGGTCCGTCACATTTTTCTATTGGATCTTGCAGCATGTCAACTAATAGATTTGCTTTGCCATTTATGGGCAAGTGTAAGTCTAAATGCAACACTCAATATCACCTTGCAAGTTGAGTAGCCAAGATTTCAGTAGTTTAGAAGAGAAAAGTAGTCAACATCAGAAGCAAATCACATCCAGAGCAGAGAGGTTTTTGCACACAAAAAACACTGATCAGACAAGTCTAAGGCAGATCGACCCTGACCCTGACCCTGACCCTGACCGCCACCCCCACCCACAGACCCCCGCCCCCCACCCTCCATCCCTGACCTGGCCCACCACCCCTGACCAGCATGTTATGCACGATGATTTGCATCCTACTGGTTTACCTATACTTGTATCTATGAACAACATTAGGAGCTTTTTCAATTGATGTTTATCATAATTAACAGAATGGTCATCAATGTCTAGAAATATGTCAATGTTGTTAGAACGACAGAATAGACATCCCTGCTGAAAGCATTCTACACGACATTTTTGGTGAGTTTTTGTAGTCTGTCAACAAAACTGATATGGCAATTCTCAACAAATATAAATCTAAACGCAGCTTTTCATGTCGCTTTTCAGGTTTAGTTGCCTATATTAGAATGCTAATCATTTAGAAGTATGTAATATTCTTAGAGTCAAAAACTATACATGCTTGTTGACAGAATCCTACAGCACATTATTCAACGAGTATGAGTTCGACGACCAATAAAATTGGTTTATTACAAGAAAATTCAAATTAAAATACAGCACTCTTTCTTACTTTGCAGGTAGTGTAGCTAAATTCCAGTTAAAAGAAGCAACCAAACTAAAGAAGAAAAACACATATGAAAGGTGGAACAAGGAACTAACAGTGGCCAAGAGTTCTCGCATCCGTGACCTGGCCCTTGTAGCATGTGCTGAGTGCTTATATTTGCTCGCAAGCAGTTCTTTAATTTCCGCTGTTGCCATATTCATTAAATAGTCACTCTTATGTGTTTCCTGCATCAGAAACAAAGATTATCTTTCTTGAGTACAAGCTGTTGAGAAAAGTATGTACAATCTGTATCATCCAATATATGGATACTACTGTCGAAGTTCTGAAATTACAGTACCAGAAGTCTTAACATAAAATTTTCCATTTATGTGACAATGAACTAGTTTGAGAATGTGAAAACATAAGGTGAAGGCTTTATGTGCCGGTGCTTCAGATCTCAGTTCCTGAGAAAACTTGTGACATCCGCTAAGCGAATCTCACATCGACAAAACACGGGAGAGATGTTGAGTATATAAGTAACAGGCCTTAGGCCCTAGTGACGTGTTTTAAACCGTGCGAGCCTAGGCCCAAAACGGACAATATCACTAGTGGGTTGGGCTGTTACCTATAGTATCATAGCCACTCTGCGTGCAACCTTGAACGATGGTGGGGAAACATCAGCGAGAATGCTGAGTCCCTAAGGAGTGTGTATATGACACCCTAGGCGAATCCCACATCGACAAAAGACGGAAGAGATGCAAGGTATATAAGTAAACATGTCTTAGACTCTAGTGACACGTTCTAAAGCCGTGCGGGTCTAGGCCCAAAGCAGACAGTAACACTAGCGGGCTGGGCTATTACAAAACTACTGTCACAAAATCTAAATACTGATACCTAACAGAAACAGCCATTTTCTTATTTGAAGTAAATATTGACATACAAATAACATCCATCAGACACAGCAAAGGATTCTTAAGAGTGATTTCAAAAGGAGAAAGCATAGCTATAGTAGTAGTCATACCCGGAGTCGTTGTGAGCCTTTCAGTGTGGCTGTCACGACGTCAAAGTCCGAATTAACACAGCGTAAGAAATGATCGGATGGATTTCTCCTACTTGGACACGGAAACCCCGATTCAGCAAAGAACTGAAATATCAATATATATATAGATTAAATTCAATCTCATTAGATAGAAAGCAAAAGACTTTGTAAATCATGTTGTAGTTATACAAATTTGATCACTCCATACCTGTACTGCAGATTTTGCTTCTCCAAAATATACAGCCTCTCCACCAGACAACAGAAAGAGGTCATCAAACAATGCAAACACTTCACTACTCGGCTGATGAATAGACGAGATAACCGTTCTTCCATCACGAGAAATATTTTTAAGAGCTTGAACAACAAAGAATGCTGAGGCACTGTCAAGACCAGTAGTAGGCTCATCAAGAAAAAGTATACGAGGTCGTACAAGGATTTCAAGTGCAATGCTTAGTCTCTTTTTCTCCCCGCCACTTATTCCTCTTAACTGCCAATTTCCTACCAGGCGATCAGCACAATCACCTAGCCCCATTTCCATTATTGTTCCCTCCACAATGTCGTTTATCTCTTCTTTTGTCATGCTAGTTGGAAGCCGCAGATGTGCTGAATACGTAATTGTTTCTCTAGGCGATAGAGTTCCCAACAGTGTATCCTCTTGAGTAACATAAGCCTGTAAAATTCCAGCAACTCATCAAAAATATAAAGAAGTATGTAACTTCTGCATTCAAATATGTACATATTAATTTCACTCAGACGATAGTGTTCTTATCACATTCAAATTTGTTATCTAGAAAATGTTTCTGATAACGAAAATGTGGTTTTAGAAAGAAACAATCCGAAGGTTTATGTAATATTCTTATGTTTGTTGGAGCATTTGGGAGATTTCTGTAACATCGACATGTTTATTAAGACTCCCTCGTGACAAACTGATAGAAAGCATAATGTTTTTTTCTAGAAAATGCCATAGTCTAACAAATTTTCACGAATCTTGAGAAAACGACATGCTAGCTTTGACATCTTTTTTGGCTGGTAGATAGTTTCCATCTATTTTGGAGCAAGAGGAAGTAAGTACATACATAGGAAATAGCACAAACTTCTACATGTCCTGCTTAAGTGAAAAAGGACACTTCTGGCGAAGTTCAAACGCGCAAATGCTAGTGCCTAAAATGTGGTGTGGACAAATTAAAGGCTCAATCAGAGTAACTTACAACAACACCATAGTCCAACCTCCTCTTCTTCCCATTGAGAAGGATATTTCCGGTCATTACCACATTTGTCGATAGTCTACCTGCAGTCCAAACCAAGCATATGATTTAGCAAACTGCAGATGTTATAATCACAGAAGTGAATTGTCATTCTCCCTTTTTTTCCCTCTTTTTACATTCAGCAATAAACTAAGTTTATGCATTAACGACGATATCAAATAAAGCTTTGGATGACAATTTTTACAGCACATAACTACCTGACTAGCATTGCAAAACATATTCTACGAGAAACATCTTTAATATACACCTATCTTGAATCACATTGGTATGACAACGAAAAGTATAAGTCAAAGAAGGAATTAGAGAAGACGGAGATGAATTCGTTGTTGTTGTTGTTATTGCTGTTAAGGAGATTACCTTGGCTGCAGTAGCCTTTTGACACAGAACCAGCAATGCGCAGACACCTCAAAATATAAAAAAAAAAAAGGGCAGCCCGGTGCATGAACCATCCCGCGTTCATGCAGGATCTAAGGAAGGGCCATAAAATATTCATAGTCTGTTATTTTGAGATTATTTCAAGCCGTTAACAGAACGACAAGAACTTTTGCAAATATTAGGTCCCTTGACCATGAACACCAATATTTCTAAGTTCATGCTGCTAAGTTTATGTTCATACACTGGTTTTACCTTTCTATTATCAAAACCATCTAAACTCACAACACTACTAATTATATCCTCTGTATTTCAGCAAAGATCGTATACTACTCGTTGAGATTATCAAATTCAAACCAACTTCAGGTTTTATTTGATATAAACAACTTCAGGTTTTATTTGATATAACATAATCAATACTTCATTTTCACTAGCTCACCAAGCCAATTGAATACTTGCAATGAAAACCTTGCAATCCAAAATTCTACTTTGTTAAATGTAACTCACAAGAAAAAGGGTAATTCAGGCGGTTTATTGGGGTTTTAACCAAATAATGAATCCCACATCGGACCGTGATGAGATTCCTCGTCTCCAACTAAGGCTTGGGCAATCTTCCTCCCTTCGAGCTAGCTTTTTGGGTATGAGTTAGGCCGAAGGCTTATTATGACACTGTATCAAAAAGTCAGGCCCGTGGTCGATGTGGGCCCTAAAAGAGGGAATGGAATGTCCCAGGACCAATTGAAAGGGGTGAAAATACCCCGACCCATAATTGTGCATGTTCCAGACCGGACATTGAAACCCCTAATAAAGAATGTCCGAATCTGGGCGTGAGGGGATAATGAATGGAATAAATCCCACATTTGAGTGGAATAAGATCCCCGGTCTCCTTATAAGACTTGGGCTATCCTCGTCCGTTCGAGCTAGTTTTGGGGTGTGAGTTAGGCCTATAGCATATTTTGACAATGATAAGACTAACAGTTTTCCAGCAATGAAAATGTCCATTTTTTTCTAACATGACTAAACCTAACACAAGCAACATCATCAAATGTGGAGGGAAAAAAAACAGGTTTCCACTATTCCTATTTTCCAGATAATCTGAATATAAGACCCACTGTAAATAGAATTTTCTCAATTTTAAGTATAAAACAGAGTTATAAGTGTGCAGCCTGCTAGAGACAAAGCTTAATGAACTGTCCCTCTCTACCTAACTACCCTTGCCGACATTTAATTAAAGCTATTCAATACATTATTAACATACAGATCTGCCATAATAATCCAATAATAGACATATTTATTCAATTTTTTTCACATTCTTGAATAACGCCCTACAGGTCACGGGGTCGAGTCATAGAAGCAGCCACTAATGCTTGCATTAGGTAGGCTGTCTATATTGCATTCCTTAAGATGTGACTCTTTCCGAACCCTGCGTGAACGCGGGATACCTTGTACGCCAGAATATCCACGTGAACAGGCAAGTAAGCAAGAAAGTAGAAAACAAAATAGGAAAATATTTTTTAAAAAAAATACAAACACACACAAGCAAACAAAAAATCCCAAACATTCAAGAGAAGTGGAGGCACTCAAATCTATGGCCTAAAAAACAGATTTCTTCCTACCTCCCTAAGTCTTGGCAAAGCAAAATTACCTAATGCATATACTAATGAAAGACAACAAGTATCTGGTAAAATAGTCGATGTACGAGTAAACTGGACTGGACACTATCAAAAGACAGTCCGACGCACTACGTCCCGCTATGCGCAGGTCGAGAGAAGGGTCAGACCAAAAGGATCTATGATACGCAACCTTACCGTGACCTCCTGGTCACATGGCAACAACTTTACCGGTTACGTTAAGGCTCTCCTTCTAGATCGGACAACATCGTTATTATAAAAAAGTTCAAGAAGTAGGAGTAAAAACCTGCTAAAGTATCAAGAAGTGTAGATTTTCCAGAACCAGAAGGACCCATAATAGCCATAATTCTACCAGGTTCAGCATAACCACTTAAACCATGTAGCAACTTCTTCGTTGGTCCATGTCCAAAATTTGGTAACATTACTGTTAAATCTTCCCATACTAAATATGCAACTCCTTGTTTATGCATTACACCTTTCTCAATATCTCCACCACCATTTGTCACTTCTATCTCCATCCCATCCATCTCCAAAAAAACAAGAAAAGAACAAAACAAAAAAAGTACCCTTTGGACTATGTTACGTCGAGGAAGAGACAAATCCGAAAATAAAAAAATAAAAAGTTAGAGTGGAAAACTGTTGACAAGATTGCTTTGCTATGAAATGATGACTCTAATCAGTACATATTTTTTTTTTTTTCAGTTAAACTTCCCAAAAAGTGCAACTCTATAATATGTTTGCATCTCTGTGTATATATGGTTTTTAATATATTTTTGGAGTTAGATAATGGACATTATTGCAAAGTTTTATGTCAAAGAGATAGGTGGGAAGTGAAGGGAATTAAATGTAATGGGGTCCAATTTACTACTACTACTACAATGCATGCAGGTTACAGTTGCAATAAAGATATTGTTGCCGCCTAGGCTATAACTTTATTATTTTGTATAGTCCGTCCGGTCCATAATAATTAATTTTTTTATTTTAGTTTAAAATAAATATTTTCTTTACATAATCAAGAATGAATTAACTTTAATTTGTTAAATTTACACTTATTTATATATCTCAATGTGTCAAGTTAACAATATACAAGTTATAATCAAGGATAATATGGTCAAGATATTTTTTTTTTTAGGAGTTACTTCCTCCTGTCCATAATAAGTGATCAATTTGTCTTGGGCACACCTATTAAAAAAATATTAAATTCTAGACAAAAAGTAGTTAGAGTGATTAAACTACTCTTAATTAAATGTTGCAGAATAATTTAATGTAAGGAGTAAAAAAAATTTAGGGATATGTACATAGAGTAATTTTGGAAAAATAAATTAAATTTTTTCTTAATTATATAAATAGACACTTATTTTGAATCAAAATAAAAAGGCAAATTGGTCACTTATTATGGACCGGAGGGAGTAGTATTTTATTAAGCGGTGTGTCAAAGGCAAAAAAGTTACTTATCGTGGACCGGAGGGAGTATTATTTAGGCAAAAAAAAAATAGGTATTATTTAGTTTTTCCTTTGAGTTTATGATTTTTGAGATTGTTTTCTTACTTGTCCATTCTTGGACCATTATTTTGCCGTGATGTGTGCTTGCAACTACAATTTTAAATGAAATATAAATGCTGCCAATGACTGATGAAAAAGATGGCACGTGTCATTTCGGTGGATCTAGAAATACCTTTTTCATGTTATAATAATACGATATATTTTGTTGGTATTTCTTTAATGCTTAATATGTGTACCCTTATTAACCTTCATTATTATAAGTAGAATCAGAAAAGAAAAAAGAAAAGGAAGAGAAAATGATGCTTCCTCTTATTTATATTACTTACTTTTAAGTTTTTTAAACAGGAATTTTTACAGTAATAGCCGGCCTTATTAATTGCTTACTTTTTCTAGCCATACATTTATTATAGACAATTATATACATGCAATACATAATTATACATATATTATATATTCACCGGCTATTTTTAGTTTAAGTGGTAGGGTAGGCGACTATTTGGGTTAATTTTTCTTTTTTTTTAAAAAGAAATTTAACAATCTTAATCATAAAATTATTTATCTAACGAATTTTCATTTCTCCTTGCATGTTTCACTTAATGAAATTGCGCTAATTAGGACAACAAATCATAGGGTTTTTTTTTTAAAATAATAATAATAATAATAATAATAATAGATGACTTTTTATTTTTATAATACGTCAAATGTTTCAATACAAATTTAATTTGACAAAACAATTATATTTTGGATGGAAGAAAATGAGAAAAAATGTAATTTCTAACTTGAACTATGTGAAATGAATTTAACTTGGTCCAACACGTATTTCTGACTTGAGCAAAGTCAGACCGAAAACTCAACTTAAAAAGGCTGTCACAAACTTATTCACATAAATTCTTCTTGATATAAATTTTTGTGGCACAGTCAAACCTCTCTATAACAGGTTCGTTTATTCTGAATACTTTTAGATATTATAATGAAATATAAAATATATATTATAGCATAACATGAAATTTAATTCCGGAAAAGCTTGAATAGTGAAGTGTTGTTATAGAGAGGTCTGACTGTAAATAGCAAGTCAATGGTTTTAATGAGTAAAACAACTTCCTTATAAACTTAATAAATAGAAAAAGGAATTTTTACATTCCTACACACTATTTGAAACTTTATTATCCTCTCTACTCAAGTTTCAATTTAATTACATCATATATACAAATTTATCAATTATATACACTTTAGGAATTAAACGAGTATCTCTTTATATTAGGAATCAATTATTTCTCATATTTATTCTCTCTCCCTCTTGTGTTCTCTCTCTCCGTCTCTCTCTTTCTCCTGCTCTCTCTCTCTCTACGTCTCTCTCTATCTCTCAATCTCTAATTTCAGTAATGTAGAGGAAAGGAAAAGAGAGCAGCAATTATATGCTTACTGAAATTCCAGTAATGTAGAGCTGAAAGTGTTGCACAATTGGTGTTCAAATTCCAGTAATGTTGCATAATTGGTGTTCAAATTGAAATTGTCAATCAATAAGTTTTGAATGTGTTTGACTCTCCACCATTGACAGCCATTAAAAAGCTTTGAAGCTTTGAATTCGAATTTGGGTTTTCAAAAACCATTATTTGTTTGGATTGGGTGTTGTTATTGAGAATATTGTTTGGAGTTTATATCTCAATTTTGAGAGTGTTTTGGTGAAGATTAGACTTAATTTTGGCTAAATTTCAGATTAAAACTCGAAGAAGAAGACACGACATACATTATACTTACGAAATTATAGTAAAGTTGTAGTAAAATTATAGAAAAATTATATTTTGTTTATATATATATATATATATATATATATATAAACATTGTGTGAAAGTTGCACAATATTGTATACAAATTGTATTTAAGTTGTATGATATTGTAGTTCGATATAATTGAGTAGAAATAATATATGAAAGTTGTAGATAAATTGTATAATATATAATTAGTTATATAAAATTCAAATACAAAAGATTTACTTGTCTCACAATTGCTTAATAAAATTGTACTAATAGGTATCTCTTGTTACGTTTGTACGTGCTAGTCTAATTAAGTATATGCTTATATCCAAATTACGATTGTCCAGATATTCTCTTGCCTTCGGTGGATGTATAGGTGACGAGGTGGGTAAATAGATTATATGTGAGTTGTATAAATCTTCACCCATGCCATGAAGTAGCAGCCTTCCTTCTCCTTTCAGGGCTTATCCGAAAGAGAATCCAGTACTTCTTGATCGTGAATATTTGAACTGGTTGTTTACTGTTCGAGAATTCTTGTAAGAAAAAGAGGGTGACAGTATTTATCCGACCTAGAGATTCTCCAATGTTTGCATATTGTGATTAGGGGTGGGCATAGTTTGGGTAAACTCGAAATCCAAATTAAAATCCGATTTTTTTTCAATTTTTAGTTTGGATTTTTGAATTATGGATTGGAGTTCGGATTTTATTTTTAAAATTTTTGGATTTTGGATTTAGGACTTCGAAATTTTTGTACCTTATAGTTAGCCTTACCAGTTAGACATTAGCTCATTACAGCATTACCATATACATACCTAATACTAATAAGTCTAAATCTCCAATAGTATCATGTCCATTAAACATTAGCTCGTATATTCAATACAAATTACTAAGTCCAATATAGGATTCTCTACAAAATCAAATATAATATAATATAGTATTTTATTTTCTCTCACCTCTCACCCACACAGCCACAACATACGTGCGT
Source organism: Nicotiana knightiana (assembly GCA_005239525.1). Classification (NCBI taxonomy): domain Eukaryota; kingdom Viridiplantae; phylum Streptophyta; class Magnoliopsida; order Solanales; family Solanaceae; genus Nicotiana; species Nicotiana knightiana. The sequence goes on along the minus strand of ML404319.1, from coordinate 21,082 downwards.
TTGTAAATACTGAAGAGTCAAGGTCGGAGTTGACTAAAGATAGAATGTTGAGGTCACATTTCCCAATTATTCTTTAAATTTATAATAGTATAATTTGAATCACTGTGATCTATTGCATATTCAAGACTTTTTTTCTTGAAGAGACATTATATAGAGTCGAAAAGATATCAAAAACTAAAACATCTTTTGATTACCATCTTTCTACTTCATTTAAATGATTATTTTTATGTCGAGTGTTTTCTATAAGCTCAATTTATAGGCTTAAAAGTCAGAACCGAAATGAAAAATCATATTTGATTAGTCCGAAATCGAACTTAAATAATCTGATCCAATCCGAAATTATTTGGATTGGATTTGGATTGTAATTTCTTTAATCCGAAAATCAAAAATTCAAACGCAATTTCATATTCAATCCGAACTGCCCGAACGCCCACCCCTAATTATGATATCGAGATATGAGGAATTAGATTCTCTAAATCCCTAAATATAAGTTCAATATGGAAAGAAGAGGGGAGAGAGGAGAGAAAAGAGGAAAAAGGTGAAATTAAATCTCTTGATTGAAGGCACAAATAATGGATTGAGAGCATTTTAGGGTGAATTGTATACATTTTGTAACTAAAATATATTTAGATCGGATAAATACTAAAACATGAATATTTTTCGTAATAAAATTTCAAATAGTGTATAGGAATAAAAAATAGAAGAATATACTTCCTCTATATTGGGAAATCTGGATATCTCTGCGAGTGAGATGATAATGAAACAAATTGAAGAGATGAATTTCTTGCTTCATGGCTTTAAAATGGCAAAACACATATAAGTTGACATCTGACATATGACCCAAATTCCTGTTACATATTTTTTGGGAACGAATATTACTTTACACATTCAACCTTTTCAAGGTGTATCCAAGACACACTACTTTTTTCTTAACCAAATTTTCAGAATATGTGCAATATCATGCACCAATCAAATAGTGACACGTGTCATTTAAAAAATAAAATAATTAAAATTACAGTTCTACCTCTCATCTTCCCCATATAAACTACCATGGTTGTCTTCCTCCTCTCTTCACCATCAAACACCATAGCCTTTTCCTCCACCTTTTGCTTAATAACAAAGTCACCATTTACTAACAAAAATCACCAAAAAACACACCGAAAACTCTCATCTTTTCCGCTGAAATTGGATCAGGCTTTAATGGTTGGAAAAAATTTCGAAAATTTCGACTTCGCCATGGGTAAAGCTCAAGTTAAGCTTTTCTGCAAAAAAGAAAAGATCTTCTATGCAAAAGGTTAAGGCAAGCTTTAGGCGGGGCTACAGAAAGTTTTAATTGTTGAATCTTATCCAAATGTTTCGACAAAAGATCTGGAAAAAAAAACTAATCAACTAGAAATCGTGGTATGTATATTGGAGAAGAAGGAGATCGAGTGGTGGAGCTCAAGGAGTAGCTATGGCAGAATTTTAAAAGGAAGAAGATGACCCAATTTAAAATATTAAAAAACTAAAAAAAAATTGACATTTGACACAAAATTCCTCTGTTCACGCGACTCATTTGTTTGGAAAAACATGCACTGTCCACGTGGGCAAAATAGTGTCTCTAAGATACACTTTGGAAAAGTTGGGTGTTTAAAGTAATATCCGTTCTCAGAAAGTGTGTAACAAGAATTTGGGTCATAGTTCGGGAAGTAACTTATGTATTTTGCCTTTTACAATTGAACTATTATTGAATTTCTATTGTTTTGTAATAGCTCATTCTCTATTTTTTTTTTTTAAATGCTCAATCTTTCATTTTTCCTTTTTCAGTCTAAATCTAATGATAGCCAGGAGTGCTTAGAGGCATGAAATTAAGTAAATCTACATTCTATTTGAAGAGTTTAGCTTCAAATATATATTAAAAAAAACATTTGTTAAGAAAGCAAGCCTTTCAAGTAGGATTGAAATACTCTTTTATTTTAATTTAACTCTATAAGTAGGTATTGGCGGGACTTGCCTAATATAGTTATACAGTCAAACATCTCTATAACAGCCTCGTTTGCTCCGAATATTTTTGAATGTTATAGCGAAGTGTTGTTATAGAGAACATATATTACAACATAACATGAAAATTGGTTTCGAAAAAGTTTGACTTTTATAATGAAGTGTTGTTATATAGGGATATTGTTATAGAGAGATCTGACTGCAGTTAAGATTAAAGAATTCTATCTATTGAAGTACCAAAGGCAAACGGGGCTTATGTAAATAGAAAATGTCTATTTGCCCACCCTCAAAATGCCTTTTAATTTGATAAAAAATTTGGTGAGGTGATGTTCTAATTATAGTGATGTTATAGAAGTTAAAGATATCAAAGTTGTAAAAGAATTATCAATTGATTATATTGTTTCTAGCCATTAATTCATAAAGTACCTCTAAAAATTTGATTGTAGCCTAGTTAACTTCTTTTTTAACTTATAGTTTATGTAGGACTAATAAGTCTTGCCCCTATCTGCTAGGCAAAAGCATACATCAACCATAAGCATATACGGTCAAACCTCTCTATAACAGCCTCGTTCGTTCCAAATACTTTTGGTTGTTATGGCAAGGTGTTGTTACAGAGAAAATATATTATGGCATAACATTAAAGCTGATTCCGAAAAAAACATGACTTTTATAGTGAAGTGTTGTTATACAGGAATGTTATTATAGAGAGATCTGATTGTACCTCGTTGTTTTGTTAGGACCTTTCAACATTCAAAGTTAATTGAAGGAGCAATATTTCTTGCACAAAATATGTGTATATTGCACTTGCTATTTGGAAGCTTCAATTGGACTTTGACATTTTTATATAAGAGGAAGAAGAGCAATAGGCACATAGAGCTGAGAAGCCTTCCTGTTAGAAAGCAAGGTATATGTACTTCAGAAATCTCATTCCAATTATTTAAAGGTAAATAATTGGATGATCCGACACACAATCGGCGACATTAGCCCTGGAACTGGTGTAGAAGGATGAGAATCCAATGTCTCCACTCGTATATTTTGCCATGTCTAAGTATAAATCAATACCTTCCAAGTGTTAAAATGACAAGCTTAGGTCAATCAAATACAATTGCTGCATAAATAGTTTAGTTAGCTGAGGGACTCAAGTGAGCCTCAAATCCAGAAGAATTATTGCCTTTGCTCTACAACTATAAATAAAAATCTTCTACATGGTCAAAGAACACATAGAAGCTAAATAGAAGCTAGAGAAAACTCTAAAGAACAAAGCATTCTAAGTCTTCCTTCGCGGCCTAGTTCAAATCAAGATTCAAAGCGGGGATGCCACAAGTTCTGGACACGATCAAGTAATTGGAACTCAAGCTAGGTGACTTCACAAAATCCAGCATTCTTTGATCCTCAGGAATGCCTTTAATTCAGGATCTTCAACTTGAGGACAGAAATTTAGGTGCTACTATCAAGAACTTCATGTGCTGCTCCAACTTTGCAATTAGACACAGAATTTACTAATGCCAGGCGGACAATTTCAATCTGAGAGAAGACAGTGAATGTAGTTAGATGTATCTTATTTCGTAAAACGGATATAACAGAATGGTGATACAGCAATGTGTATTGACATCCAAGTTGTTTACAATATAAACTTCCCCCAGCTTAATGCGAGAAAATGACAAAAAAAATGGGCTCTTATGTTTGGAAGTAGGTTTAAAATATTCCCTTAAATATATACTCTTGAGCAGTTTTATCCTTGTAAAAAAAATTGGTTAATCTCTGTCAAATATTTAACAAACTTTGAAGGTTAGATTTAACGGGAACTGTGAAAGAAAGATTTAACCAGAACCACCATGAAAGTCCCGTCAAAATCAGAAACTGCAACACCAAAAACACCATACACCAACCACGTACCTCAAAAAGACAGATGCATGCATTCTCTAAACTGCCGAATTAGACGATTTCTTCTTTCGCCGTCTGTTTTTAGGCTTAACAGCATCTTGTAAAGTCTTCTCTCTGCTTGTTGTCATTTCTTTTCCAGCTGACTCAGTCAATGATGATACTGGACTAACAGCTGAAAGTGGTTCATCTGATTTTCTTTCGTCTATAATATCATCACCTAAATTGACTAGCTTCATAGGTACTGCTGCTGAACCTATTAAGTATAATCATCAATACTTGTTTCAAGAGAGAATGATCAAACTTTGACACAATTTTCATGTTCTAGTGGTACCCATTTTCATGTTCAAAGATCAGGAACATAGAATGACAAATCTAAAATTTGGCTCAACCATGCAGGGACAAAGAATTGAAAAGATATATCCTTCAAAATAATAACATTCAGGCAATAATTAGGTGCTAAAAAGAGAAATAGTCAACACCAGACGCATAACCTCCTATGTTTATTTGAAACATATCACAAGATTGATTAGAAGATCAATTTCAAGACAATACACGCCATTGTGCTGTCAAATGCCTTGATTTTCAAATTCCAGGCATCAAAATCGTAAATGGCCACCCTCCCTGCCAGAATCCCCCAACGAACCTTGACTGACCTGTCTACTCTACTAGTCCAGGTATCACTGACACACTTCTAAATCTCTCCCAAACATCTATTTAAGTATTTAGTCTAGATTTAAGAGGGTTCTCAACTGTGATGTAGTTTCCTTCTACCTCTTATGGATTCATCAGCTTCACATCTCCTAACGGTCATCCTTTAATAGAAACAACTCGTGTGGAGGACAAATCACCTCCTCTTACCCTAAATTCCAAACTTTAACATTTCGTAAGCAATTTCCCATCCAATGTCATGTACAATCTCCTGAGATGATCTTCTTCGATCCCCTGTACCATCTTTATTTTTATGAAGTGGTTGTTGAAGTTTTCAAACATGTAACTGAAGATCCGTTCTTCTCCACCTTTTGCATATTTAGCCAGCAGCTTCTGAGGCCAGCTTCAAAATGAGACATCACCACCCAGTGATGTTACTGAAATGAATATTGTTAGCTAAGTTCTTCTCCTCTCTATCAAATCAAACCATCCTATCAAACTCCTGCTATTTTCTCTTAAGTCAACGGATTTTCCACTAGCTGCATAAACAGTTCTCCATTGATCAGCGATAAATTCGAGCTATTATGGTTTGAATTACATCTCATGTTACTGTATCACAAGACTTTAGCTATTCTGTAAACCAACGCCGAAGCTCTGTATTTAATGGAAAGACGGGGCTTATCCAGTAGAGCTCTTAGCTAAAACAATGTGAAATATTGGAGGAACTAACTTTGGGTAGGTCAATATCGATTAAAAAGGATAAGGAAATCAAGAAAAGTTGGGGTCATAAGAAAAGAGGAGCTGATTGGGGAAGATGTGATGATCGACAAGGGAAGGTTTTATAGAATTCTCGATAGAACAAAGAGCTTCTCTTTAGCTCCTGAGTAACACAATGTTGAAATTTTTTTATTTTTTATTTTTCATTGTTTGATTATAATCAATTTTTTATTATTATTTTTTTTATATATTTTGACTGATAATGTTGAATTTTTTATGTTAAGCCATGTTAAATTATTTGAAAATTCTTATGGTTTATACTGTATGCTTTTTCTTATAAGCTTAATATAAGCAATTTTTGTTACTTGGGGTCATTTCTTTAGCAAGTACTAAATGACACATGAAATTGATGGAATGTGATTTGTATAGCTAATAGCTGACAACATACATAAAATTTCATATCTTCCTATCTAACATTGTTTTCATACCACATAGAGTTTTCTGGATAACCGAGAAATTCCTAAGATCGTGGCGCACAGTTCGAAACTCGGTGGATAATGAGCCTGCCGCTCTACCCTTCTCTACTTAAATACCAACCTTTTTCTTGCATGAGGTTTCGAACCTATGACGTGCGCCTAACAAACACATCATGTTGCTCTCTTACCGCTAGAACAAAGATAGTTTTCCTTATCCGCAAATTAAGAGACGTATCAGACTGACATTCTATTTGTAAGCACTTAGACTAAATTAAAAATTGTGTGATAGTCCTCGTATAATTTCTAAATTAGCAAAGTCTTTGAATCTTTAACAAATGTATAATAAACCATGCATACAAAGAATACATGAATTACCCAAAAACTATACACAATTCACATTATCATTATCCATAAAAGCTCATTTAGTAATTCACATTCAGCCCTGTTTGCAGTATGTTAGGTCAGAGAACAATCATAGCACACAAGGAACTCCAAGCTTACACTTAAAATTAAATCATAAAACTCACCACGAGAAGCAAGAGTAGCTTTCAATTCATCTGTGTTAACACCCTCTGAATATGGATCCCTAAGCAAGAGAAAGGAAATTTTTGCAGTGAGTTAGCAAAATCAACTATTAACGTGTCCAAACAAGTTTATAAGTGCATTTTAAGATGGAGATATGCATTAGTTCTTTCAAAGCAAGAATATACGAACTGCTTCTCTGAATGACAGCTTTGGGTTTCCATGCTAGATTACACTTGTGCATGTAAAAAGTAAACCTCTTAGCCCAAAGAGAGCAGCCCAGGGCATTTTGGCAACTTATATATGCATTAATTGCACCGCATATGAATAATTTTCTGGTAAATAAACTCAGAATAAGACAGGACCAAGATTTACCAACTGGAGGGCCCGCCTGTGAAACTCTGGTTCTTATCACTCCTCTTCTTGATTCTACCTTGCTCGACATCAATGTCATCGCTCTGACTAACACTGCACTCTTCTGATTTTATTTTTTTCCCCTCCAAGATTTGCTTAGCCTTATCAGTAAGGAGATGGAAATAAGAAAACAGAAGACTGAAGTCTTAAGACTGAAATTCAGTTGACTGAAAAATCTTAGTCAAAATACTAACTGCTGAAAATTAAGTTTGCTTCAGCTAAAGACTGAACATTGTAATGAAACACATACATTCTAACAATTTACTGGCAAATTCACTTACTTAAGATTTGATAGAATTGTGATTTCTTTTACTAGCAATATACACCATTTTTCAGATTTTGGTGAGAATGGAACTTGATTTCAAAAGATAAACCATTTTAACTAATCTTCACTACTCTTATTGAATGTCTAAGGGTAATGACTCTAATCAGTCAATACAATGGGTTCTACACATACATTTGGCTAACGAAAAAGCCTCCATGTACCTTTTGACCTGGTTCATTGACATCAACTGCACTAATATTTGCATGTCGCTTGACCATTTTGAGTGCTCTCTCTGTGTTGTAAGATTCAACCTACAAAAAGAATACATTCCGACCTATTAGGCATCAATCTACCAACCACTTGTACAGTTTGGTCAACACAAACTTATCCCAACTCATAAATGCATCCAACATGTAACAAACTAAATCATACTTTCGCCATTCATGATAATACTAACTTGAATATTTTTTATTTTTTGACTCAATTTCAGAAAAGATAAAAGAATAAACAAAAAGAGAAACAAGATTGTATTGCCCTCTTCTTCACAGAGCTTTCATCCAAATCCAAAGCCAAATTTATGCAATTCCAAATAAACCAAAATACAGTAAATTATAACAAAGATATTTTCACCAATTTAAGGGTAAGTTCTTGATAGTCTCAGAGAAAATGAAGTGGCACATGGTAGTGGCAAGGGCAAAGCAGAAAGATAGACCAATAGTAGCTCTAATTGGGAAAAGAAAGGGGCTACGGATTTAAAAAATCAGTCATCATTCAGCAGAAAAGGCATGAAGATTACAGAACCAGACTCCAGTAGCACTTGAAAGTTAGACTGAGCTACCATATACTTACAGCAGTTTTAATTTTGCTAGTTATATCTCCGGCCTTCACTGAGGCTATGCGTAGACACTGCATGACAACACTTTGCATGGTACCCTGTCCTCCAGGCTTTTGAAATGCACAGACGTCGCCATTTGTGTTCAGGGTGATGGACATTCTTCCTCCCATAACAGCTTCTTCATGATGTGTTGGATCTATAACCTACCAATACTAGTTAGATTAGAAGTCTGCATTTGATTTTTTAATATCATGCAACTAAACAGCATAAAACGATTAAAAGAGGAAATTTTAACAGTTGCATACCAAATTCTCGTCTCCAATAAATGCAAAAGTTACTGCTATAGGTAAATGGTGTATAATCAAAGGAAGTGGCTCCCTCACCTGCCAAAATTCAAGAAGCACTCAAATAACTCAACATGTAACATTTTCTAACAAACACATCAAGTAATAGCAACAAAATAGAACATTTCCCATTACAAGCAGATACGGAATAATGTATAAGTCAGTGAAATACTCTGGACGAGCAACATAAAAAGGCAGGGGGGAGTAGGTGAAGGCTAAAGCAAAAACTAGAAAAACAATTAAAATAAAAAAAGCAGCAAAAAAAAGCAGAAACTATTTCAGAACTAAGAGCTTCCAAATTTCGACAAGCTAATAAAGAAAACCATAGCACACACCATAATATATGTTTTTT
>ML404316.1:27197-99129 GCA_005239525.1 Nicotiana knightiana | reverse complement strand
AAGAAAAAGGATTTCTAAAGAAGAAAGGGTTCGCCGGAAAAACGGCATGAAAAGACCCAAAGAAGAAAGGCTTTTCATAAACCCAGAAAGGGTTTTGTTAAATCAAAAAAAACCCAGGCCTGTTACAAATGCGGAATGATAGGCCATTATGCAAAAGATTGCAAAATCAAGGACAAAATCAAAGAACTTGATTTAGAAGATAATATCAAAGATTCTCTTTGTAAAATTCTCCTAAATTCTTCTCCGGAGAATTCTGACAATGAATCATCTACTAGTGAGGATTTACGAGTCCTTCAAGAGGAATATTATATTTCATCCTCTGAAGATGAGCAAGAGTTCTATGAAGAAGGACAATGCTCAAATCAGTGTTGTAATACTGATGACAATTTTTTTAATATCTACTCGCACTTTGCAGACTTAAAAATCAATGTCTTGACCAATGATAGCATTATTGAGCTATTAAGGGTTATTAAAGACCCGGAATTAAGGTCCCAGTTAATTGACAACTCCCTATAAATTATGAAGTAGGAACAGAGGTGGAAGATATTCCTTCCCAGAAAAGACCTTACACCATGTCAGAGAANGATTTTCTTACAAGAGAATATTTGAACTAATAAGTTCTCTTCTCACCTTTTCAGATAATGAGGCTTACATACAGACCTCCTCGGCAACGAGGGAGAGGAAGAGCATCTACTAATAGTAGAGAGAATAATATTCTTGCTCAAATGGGAAACCAAAAGCTAATTGCTGCTAACATAGCAGGAGGTAATACCGATCATCCGTTATACAAGGAATTTATGGATTATATACAATCCAAGAAAAATGAAGGTTCATCATCTAATGTGCCAACCTACTCCTCAGTTATATCAGAGGACAGTAATGAAAACCTTGAGGTTTATAACCAAAAGGGTACAAAAGAGTTAATAATTCTTTTGGAACAATCCGACCTAAAATGGAAGGATAACCAATGGCAATTAATGGTCAGGTATTTTGATACAGCGTCATACGCTACTCCTACTTATAAATACAGGATGCACTATGAGATTATACTCTCAAAAACAAGATCAGCTGAGATTCAGCACTTTTATCCTGCAAATACAAGAAAAACTTATAGTTTTTCAAAAATCATTATCAAGAAGGTAATACCTTCAGATGAATGGGGTATTAGTACCCTCAAGGATCGAGAATATGATCATCCTGACCAGAAAGTCTCAGTTAAATTTAATTATTGGGACTATGTTGAAAGTTTTAATAAAACTTTTCTTTATGATAATCCTAATAGGAGACACTCATGGTTTATCAAGCTGTGTTCTAATATGAACAACCATCAAATTCCAAATTGGTTCTTCAAATGGTGGAAATTATATGGTCCATCATTGGAAATACTTCCTCCTTTATTCAAGAGTTTATATACTCAATGGGTAGAAATATCTCCCAAAATTACCTCCCTCCAAAAAGATAATATCTTTTATGATGGCATTGCAGCCATGTATTTTTTCATTGAATTTTCCATTCCATGGATAATGAAATGGGATGTGGAAACTGGTCATACTAGTGAAGGAATTCCTTGCCTTCAAAGAGTTGTTTATAATAAATTCTGGAATAAATTAGTCCAGACGAACCAGCAAGGACAACTATTTGGTGAAGAATTAATTCAGCAAATCCAAGAAAAAATTGATCTCTATGCCAAACAAGAGAAAGTCAATACTGGTGAAGGAGAAATGAGCCCCTTCCAACAAATTACCAGAAAACTTCAAATGAAGAAAGGAGCTATATCCAAGCAAGAAATCCTCGCTTCATATTTAGAGGAAATAAAGAAAGATCTTGCAAGAAATTTTGAAACAAGAATTGGAGATGATATCTCTATGACCTCCATAGGAAATACTTCAGATGGAGAAACCTGTGCAGCAGGAGAAGCACAAAGTACCTCGGACACAGAGGTAAATATTGATGAAATAGAGGACTTCGTTGAAAAATTAAAGGAAGTAACAGAAGAATCTTCTGTTAAAAACAACAAAGGAAAAGGAAAAACATGAAGCATGAATAAGACACGAAGGCCCCATAAGATGAATTATTGGGGTAATAAAGATAAATATCATAAAGTAACGAACCCCTTCATTAGTAAAGGGAATCTGCTTTTATAAAGTAGTTTGTCCGTTTGTAATGTCATAAAAGTAACGGGCCCCTCCATTATTGAAGGGAATCTACTTTTATAAAGTAGTTTGTCCGTTTGTAATAATGTAGAATTTTCTTTCGGCCATTATTGTAATTATTTTGTCGGCCATTCTTTTTAGTTTTGTTTGTTTGTAGACCGATCCATTATATAAGGATCATTTGGGTTTTTGGAGGAGGCAGGCATTAGCCAACACTCTCCCTTCTCACTAGCTTCTCTCTAATCTTGTAAAGAACCCCTCTTGAATACTTTAAATTGGTTTATAATAAGAAAAGAAGGTTTTGGCCCCAAGCTCGAAGGTCTACGGTATTGTTCTTATCTTTCATCATATTTTTTTTACTGTTAGCTTAAATGATAGGCTAAACAGGCAAGTGTTAGACTTAGTATTCGAAGGTTATTTACGAAGCATGTTTTGTTATTAAAAAGCCTACTGCATCACCCCAATGAGGTTTTAGGTTAAGAACTATATAGACCAGACAGTTGCTAATTTTGACAGTAAACCTTGGTTAGGCCAGCCTAATCGGTGATGCTTGTAAACCCGTTTAGGCAAGTGGCCGTTGAAGGGTTGTGAGGAGCATCGTGGTTTAAGGGTTACTGTAGAGGTTAGTAACTGGCTAGGACTGGAGTTCTTGTAATTTAATNATAATAATAATAATAATAATAATAATAATAATAATAATAATAATAATAATAATAATAATAATAATAATAATAATAATAATAATAATAATAATCATAATAATAATCATAATAATAATAATAATAATAATAATAATAATAATCATAATCATAATCATAATAATAATAATAATAATCATAATAATAATAATAATAATAAGAATAATAATAATAGTAATAATAATAATAATAATAATAATAATAATAATAATAATAATAATAAATCTAATATTTTTGGGAAAACCAGTTTATAAAATCAAAAGACCAAATCCTACTAACCCAGGATCCAGTGTCACACAGTCATGAGCTGCTAATACTTAATACAATCAAAAGAAATGACTAACATAGTCTGAAAATAATTACGACAGGTAGAAAGGAAAGAGAAGACGAGATCACGATCGCCAGCTGCTACCTCGTCCACTCTGATGAAATTTCTGTGCTCCCTGACCCGAGCTAAATTCCTCTGTACCTGGATCTGCACACAAGGTGCTGGGGGTAACGTGAGTACACCAACTCAGTAGTAATGAAACCAAACTACGGGCTAAGAGGTAGTGACGGGCTAAACCTCCGACAATTCAAACAATAATATATAAATTGGACATGGCGGTAATATATCAGGAAATTAAAACGATGCATCAAGATATGTCTATAACTCTGCATACTAGCATGAATGCATATAGAACCATGAATGGTATGTACTCATTTCTCAAGCTCTCATAAGGTGGTCCACTCAGTACTAGAATACGGCCTTCAGTCCTAGGGAAGTCCATCCCGGATATTACATAAACACGAGTGACACAGTCACTAAGTACTGAGGGAAAAAAAGGCCGATGAAGCCCCCACAGAGAAATCCATCTCCGGAACATAATAACCACGGAGAAATCCATCTCCGGAGCATAATAACCACGGAGAAATCCATCTCCGGAATATCTGTGCGCTCACTGGGGGGTGTATAGACTCCGGAGGGGTCCCTTCCAGCCCAAGCGCTATATCAAACCAACGAAGTCATGATTTTAGGATCGCTGCGGTGTGCAGTCCGACCTCATAACTGTCACAAAACCAAGCTCCCAGCCTCACTCAGTCAGTACCTTCCAGTCTCACTCACAATGCTCTAACATATGAAAATCAACTCAAACCAATGATAATATAGAATAAACTAGCAACTCACGAGACTGAGGCATGAAACATACAATATAACATGACTGAGTACACGAAAGAAATAATCACAGATAGAGACAACAATAATCGACCATTCCGGTCTAAAAACATCGGCGTGAAGCCTTAACATTTATACTTAGCATGATTTCTATTTCGTTCAAGGTAATTACCACCTTCACAGTACAATATCAATCTGGGGTAACCAATAGACAGTGCCATGGATGAGCCAGGCTACAAATATTCGGTAAACGCCTGCATGCCCGTCACTTGGCAAGTGCATCACCTTAATTAACAACAAATATCAATTAATTGGGGTTTCGAACCCTCAGTTTCAAGTTTGGAAGCGTTACTTACCTCAAACCGACTAACACACTACTCCACAGTACCCTTGCCTCTAAATTTGGCCTCCGAGTGCTCCAAATCGACCAACAATCAGATGTATATCATTATAATATGCTAAGGAACTAATCCCAATCGAAATGTTTCAAAAATACTCAAAAATCCAGAAATTGGTCAAACCCGACCCCCGGTCCCACCTCCCAAAAATAAGAAATGTTTATACCAAACTGTTCTTCGTCATCTCACGAGTCCGCACATATAAAGAACACCAAAATCGGAGTTCGTTTGACTCCTCAAATCGACCCTTAAAAGTCTCATAATCTCAAGCCCAAAAATCCAATTTTTCTACTGATTTTCCATGAATTTACACTGGTTTTATGTTCTATAATCATCCATGATCGAGTTGTAATAATCAAAACGCTTACCTCTATGAAGAACAAGGATTTCCCTCTTCAAAATTCGTCCCCAAAGCTCTTTTCCGTACAACAATGGTGTAAAATAAGGTTTAAGTCGCGGAAGGGTTTAATTAAATATGCCCAGTGATTTCTTCACCGCGATCGCGGCAAAAGTCATGCGATCATTCGAAGCAACTCAAACCCACGCGATCGCAGCACATCACACGCGATCGCGAAGCACACTAACCAGTCCCCACACGCACCCCTCTATCCCTACGCGACCACAACATGCCCCACGCGATCGCACTGCTCAACCTCTGCGACCGCTAACACACCTATGCGATCACAGAGAGTAAAATTCTGCGACTCACAAATTGCACTACGCGATCGTGACTCTCCCTAAGCGATCGCAGTGAAGGAAAACCTGCTGCATAAAAACCAGAAAACCAGCAATTTACCTAAGTCCAAAAATGCCCGTTAACCAACCGAAATCAATCCCGAGCCCCTCGGGACCTCAACCAAAGTTACAAACACATTCCATAACATCATTCAAACTTACTTGCACTCTCACAACACCAAAACTAATACCAAAACACCAAATTTACATCGGATTCAAGCCTAAGAACTTTGGAAATTTCTAAAACCCTCCACGATGCCGAAACTATCCAAAACAACTCCGATTGACCTGAAATTTTGCAGACACATCCAAAATGACATTACGAACCTACTCCAACTATCGGAATTCCATTCCGACTCTGATAGCCTATTTTCCACTGCCGTCCGAAAATCGCCAAAAACTAGCTTTCGCCAATTAAAGCCTAATTCTACACCGGACGTCCCAAAATTATTCTGAACACACTCTTAAGTCCCAAATCACCTAACGAAGCTATTCAAACCATAAAATCCGCATTCCGAGGTTATTTGCCAATAAGTCAACTCTTAGTTGACTTTTTTCATTTTAAGGTTATTCTTAAGGACTAAGTGACTGAATTCCCATATAACCATTCCGATTTCAAGTCTATCAACTCTAACACATCAATAACAGAATAACCAATCTATAAGAAAATCAATAACCGTAATTATAATGTAGGTTTTTACGTAACGACAGACTGGGTCGTTACATTCTCCCCCTCTTAAACAAACGTTCATCTTCGAACGGGTCTAGAAACATACCTGGAGTCTCAAACAAGTGGGGATATTTGCTCTGCATCTCCCGCTCGGTATCCCAAGTAGCCTCCTCCACTGGCTGACCTCTCCACTGGACCTTCACTGAAGCTATCTCCTTTGACCTCAACTTTCTGATCTCGCGAGCCAAAATAGCGACTGGCTCTACCTCATAAGACAAATCATCCTCAAGCTGAACTGTGCTGAAGTCTAACACATGAGATGGGTCACCAACATATTTTCTGAGCATCGACACATGAAATACCGGATGAACACTCAATAGACTGGGTGGCAAGGCAAGTCTCTAAGCCACCTCTCCAACCTTCTGAAGCACCTCGAAAGGACCAATAAGCTGCGGACTTATCTTTCCTCTCTTTCCGAACCTCATAACACCCTTCATGGGTGATACCTTCAGCAGTACCTTATCCCCTTCCATAAAAGACACATCCCAAACCTTCTGGTCCGCATAACTCTTTTGTCTAAACTGCGCCATGCGAAGTCACTCCTGAATTAACTTCACCTTCTCCAATGCATCCTGAATCAAATCTGTGCCCAATAACTTAGCCTTACCAGGATCGAACCAACCAACCGAAGATCTACACCTCCTACCATATAACGCCTCATACGATGCCATTTGAATACTGGACTGGTGGTTGTTATTATATGCAAACTCCGCTAGTGGTAGGAACTGATCCCATGAACCACCAAAATCAATCACACAAGCCCGTAACATGTCCTCCAAAATCTGAATAGTCCTTTCCGACTACCCGTCGATCTCAGGATGAAATGCAGTGCTCAACTCTACCTTAGTACCCATACCTCTCTGTACGGCCCTCCAAAATTGAGATGTGAACTGAGTACCTCTGTCGGAAATAATAGAAACCGGAACCCCATGCAATTGGACAATCTCCTTAATGTAAATACCAGCTAACCGCTCTGAAGTATAAGAAGTGCTGACAGGAATGAAGTGCGCGGACTTGGTCAATCTATCTACAATGACCCAAATAGCATCAAAACTCTTCGAAGTTCGTGGAAGCCCAACTACAAAGTCCATGGTGATCCGCTCCCACTTCCACTGCGGAATATCTAACCTCTGAAGTAATCTACCTGATCTCTGGTGCTCATACTTGACCTGCTGGCAGTTGAGACACCATGCTACGTACTCCATAATGTCTCTCTTCATCCGCCTCCACCAATAATGCTGTCTCAGATCCTGGTACATCTTCGTGGCACCCGGATGAATAGAATACCGCAAACTGTGAGCCTCTGATAATATCAACTCTCGAATACCATCCACGTTGGGCACGCAAATATGGCCTTGCATCCTCATAACTCCGTCATCACCAATAGTCACATCCCGGGCATCACCCCAACGAACTCTATCCTAAAGAACTAACAGGTGGTGGTCACAGTACTGTCGTGCCTTAATCTGATCAAATAAAGAAGACCGGGAAGCCATGCTAGCAACCACCCGCAGAGGATATGACAAATCCAATCTCACCAACTGTCTCGCTAAAGCCTGAACATCAAGTGCTAACGGTCGCTCTGCTACTGAAAGGTAAGCTAGGCTGCCCAAACTCTCGGCTCTACGACTCAAGGCATCGACCACTACATTGGCCTTTCCCGGGTGATACAAAATAGTTAAGTCATAGTTCTTAAGAAGCTCTAACCATCTCCTCTGACGCAAATTCAAGTCCTTCTGCCTTAGCAGATATTGCAAGCTACGATAATCAGTGAAAATCTCACATTGTACCCCATACAAGTAATGCCGCCAAATCTTTAAGGAATGAACGATGGCAGCTAACTCAAGATCGTGCAGTGGATAATTCTTCTCGTGTCCCTTCAACTGTCTGGACGCGTAGGCAATCACAATACCGTCCTGCATCAAAACCGCTCCCAATCCAACTCTAGAAGCATCACAATAGACTGTTTAGGAACCCGAACCCGTAGGCAATACCAATACTGGAGTTGTAGTAAGTGCTGAATTGAGCTTCTAAAAGCTCTCCTCGCACTCGTCGGACCATCTAAATGGAGCACCCTTCTGGGTCAATCTGGTCAAAGGTGAAGCAATAGAAGAAAATCCCTCCACGAAGCGACGGTAATAACCCGCCAAGCCCAAGAAACTCCTAATCTCCGTAGCTGAGGACGGTCTGGGCCAACTCTGCACCGCCTTTATCTTCTTTGGGTCCACTTGAATACCCTCACTAGACACTATGTGACCCAAGAAAGCTACCGAACCAAGCCAAAACTCACATTTGGAGAACTTTGCATAAAGCTTCTCCTCCCTCAATCTATGCAACACAACCCTCAAATGTTGAGCGTGCTCCTCCTGGCTACGAGAGTACACCAGGATGTCATCAATGAACACAATAACGAATGAATCAAGGTAAGGCTGAAACACGCTGTTCATCAAATGCATGAACGCGGCTTGGGCATTGGTCAGCCCAAAAGACATAACCAGAAACTCATAGTGGCGATATCTGGTCCTAAAAGAAGTCTTCGGAATATCAGAATCCCGAATCTTCAGTTGATGGTACCCAGACCTCAAGTCGATCTTGGAGAACACTCTAGCTCCCTGAAGCTGATCAAACAAGTTATCAATACGGGGCAAAGGATTCCGGTTCTTCACTGTAACCTTGTTCAACTGCCTATAGTCAATGCACATACGCATGGATCTATCCTTCTTCTTTACGAACAACACCGGTGCACCCCAAGGCGACACACTAGACCGAATGAACCCCTTATCTAGGAGTTCGTGAAGTTGTTCCTTCAGTTCCTTCAACTCTGCCGGGGCCATGCGGTAAGGAGAAATAGAGATAGGCTGGGTCTCGCGCAATAAGTCAATACCAAAATCAATGTCCCTGTCACGTGGCACGCCTGGCAGGTCTGCTGGGAAAATGTCCGGAAACTCACGGACCACAGGAACAGAATCAATGGAAGGAGTCTCACTACTAACATCCCTCAAAAAGGCCAGATAAGACTCACACCCCTTCCCAATCATACGATGAGCTTTCAGAAAGGAAATCACCCAGTTAGGCACGTACTCCACCGAACCTCTCCACTCAATCCTCGGCAATCCGGGCATCGCTAAGGTCACAGTCTTGGCGTGACAGCCGAGAACCGCATGGTATGGAGATAGCCAATCCATGCCTAAAATCACATCGAAGTAAACCATGCTAAGTAATAATAGATCTTCCCGGGTCTCCCAACCCCCAATAAATATAATACAAGACCGGTGCACCCGGTCTACCATAACAGTATCCCCCACCGGAGTCGACACATGAACAACTGAAAATAAGGATTCACGGGGTGTATCCAAGAAATGTGCAAAGTATGAAGAAACATATGAATATGTAGAACCAGGATCAAATAATACTGCAGCATCCCGGTGACAGACTGAGATAATACATGTAATCACTGCATCTGAAGCTATGGCATCTAGTCTGCCTGGAAGTGCATAGAAATGGGCCTGTCCTTCACCTGACCGACCTCCCCCTCTGGAGCGGCCTCTGACTGGTTGACCTCCACCCCTGGATGCCTGAGCGGGTGGTGTAGAAACTGGTGCTGAAGCTGGAGCCTGGTTCCTGTGCTGAAATGAACTACCAGAAAGGCGGGGAAAATACCTCTTGATGTGACCCGGATCCCCACACTCAAATCAACCTCTACCAGCAATTGGCGATGGGGACTGAAGGGAACCCCTGGGACCAGGGTAGCTGCTAGAAGAACCATGTGCTGAGGAACCCTAAACCGATGGTGGCCGGGATGAGCTCTGGGCTGGAAGTGCACTAAATGAGGAACGGTCCGGATGAGAGCTACGGGGACCGTGTCCTGATGAAGTACCACTGTAAGCTGGACGGGCTGGTGGAGGAGGCCTGAATGGTCTGACTCTGTTGTGCCGAGACTGACCTCCCGACTGATCACCACTATAATTACCAGAACCTCGAGGCCTCTTGGCCTCTCTCTCTACACGCTCCTAGCGGCGCACTGACTCAATCTCCCTGGCTATGTCAACTACTTCCTCAAAAGAAGCACCGGATACCCTCTCCCTGGTCAGAAAATCCCGTAGCTGGTAGGCAAGACCATCAACAAATCTCTGAATCCTCTCCCTGTCTGTAGGAACTAGACCGATGGCATGACGGGCTAACTTAGAGAACCTCATCTCATACTGCGTCACGGTCATGTCTCCCTGACACAACTGCCCAAACTCTCTGCGTAGCTCCCCTCTGCGAGACTGTGGTATATACTTCTCCAGAAAGAGAATGAAGAATTGGTGCCATGTAAGGGGTGCTGCATCAGCGGGTCTACGCCTCTCATAGGCCTCCCACCAAGCAAGTGCAGCTCTTGAAAACTGAAATGTAGTGAATGGAACCCCGCTGGCCTCTAATATCCCTGCGGTACGTAGTATCCTCTGACATTTGTCCAAGAAGTCCTGGGCATCCTCGCCCTCTATACCCCTAAAAGTCGTAGGCTGGAGTCTGCTGAACCTCTCCAACCTACGCTGCTCATCATCAGCTAAAGCTGGGACCACATAATCCTGTACTGGAGCAATCTGCTGTACTGGGGCTGCCCTAGGTGTCTGAAGTCCCTGGGTGACCTGCTCATATGTCCGGGCAGCTGGAGTCTGGATGCCTCCCCCGACCTGAGAAGTAGTATCAGTAGTAGACATAATGACGGACTGTGCCAAGCTGGTGCACACCGTCAAAATCTGGGCTAGGGTCTCCTGAAGACCCGGAATCACGATGGGCACTGCTGGTGCCAGAGTCTACCCCGCTGGAATCTCAGCTGCGGGGACCTGCTCCTGAGTAACGGGAGGGTCCACAGGTGCTGCCCCGGCTGCTGTGCGGGTTGCACCCCTCCCTCTGCCACGGCCCCGACCACGGCCTCGACCTCGGGCTGGTCCTACTGGGATCTGGTCACCACTATCATTAGCACGAGTCCTCACCATCTGTGAGAGAATGAAAACAACAGAAGCTTAGTTTCAGAGTTCAACAGTCGCACGAGAGAATTCAAAGAATGTAAGATTTTTCCTAAAGGTTCTACAATCTCTCGAAGATAAGTACAGATGTCTCTGTACCGATCCGCAAGACTCTACTAAACCTGCCCATGACTGGTGAGACCTATTTAACCTAGAGCTCTGATACCAGCTTGTCACGACCCATTTCCGGATTCGTGATGGCGCCTGTCGTGGAACCAGGCAAGCCACCCATTTTATCTAACTAAAACAGTTTCCCATAAAATGCCCCTTTTAACAAATTCTGAAATCAATAATAATAATAATAATAATAATAAATCCAATATTTTTGGGAAAATCAGTTTATGAAATCAAAAGACGAAATCCTACTAACCCCGAATCTAGTGTCACATAGTCATGAGCTTCTATTACTTAATACAATCAAAAGAAATGACTAACATAGTCTGAAAATAATTACGACAGGTAGAAAGGAAAGAGAAGACGAGATCATGATCGCTAGCTGCTACCTCGTCAACTCTGATGAAATTATTTTGCTCCCTGACCCGAGCTAAATTCCTCTGTACCTGGATCTGCACACAAGATGCAGGGGGTAACGTGAGTACACCAACTCAGTAGTAACAAAACCAAACTATGGGCTGAGAGGTAGTGACGGGTTAAACCTCCGACAATTCAAACAACAGTATATAAATTGGACATGGCGGTAATATATCAGGAAATTAAAACGATGCATCAAGATATGTCTGTAACTCTGCATACTAGCATTAATGCATATAGAACCATGAATGATATGTACTCATTTCTCAAGCTCTCATAAGGTGGTCCACTCAGTACTAGAATACTGCCTTTAGGCCCAGGGAAGTCCATCCCGGATATTACATAAACACGAGTGACACAGTCACTAAGTACTGAGGGAAAGAAAAGACCGATGCATCCCCCACGGAGAAATCCATCTCCGGAACATAATAACCACGGAGAAATCCATCTCCAGAATATTTGTGCACTCACTGAGGGTGTATAGACTCCGGAAGGGCTCCTTCCAGCCCAAGCGCTATATCAAGCCAACGAAGGCATGATTTCAGGATCGCTGCGGTGTGCAGTCCGACCTCATAACTGTCTCAAAACCAGGCTCCAAGCCTCACTCATTCAGTACCTTCCAGTCTCACTCACAATGCTCTAACATATGAAAATCAGCTCAAAACAATGATAATATAGAATAAACTAGAAACTCACGAGACTGAGGCATGAAACATATACTATAACAGGACTGAGTACATGAAAGCAATAATCACAGATAGAGATAGCAATAATCGACCATTCCGGTCTAAACACATCGGCGTGAAGCCTTAACATTTATACTTAGCATGATTTCTATTTCGTTCAAGGTAATTACCACCTTCACAGTACAATATCAATCTAGGGTAACCAGTAGACAGTGCCATGGGATGAGCCAGGCTACAAATATTCGGTAAACGCCTGCATGCCCATCACTTGGCAAGTGTGTCACCTTAATTAACAGCAAATATCAAATAGTTTGGGGTTTCGAACCCTCAGTTCCAAGTTTGGAAGTGTTACTTACCTCAAAACTGGCTAACACACTACTCCGCAGTGCCCTTGCCTTTAAATTCGGCCTCCGAGTGCTCCAAATCTACCAACAATCAGGTGTATATCATTATAATATGCAAGGTACTAGTCCCGATCGAAATGTATCAAAAATACTCAAAAATCCCGAAATTGGTCAAACCCGACCCCCGAGCCCATGTCCCGAAATTCAGAAATTTTTATACCAAATTGTTCTTCGTCATCTCACGAGTCCGTACATATAAATAACACCAAAACCGGAGTTTGTTTGACTCCTCAAATCGACCCTTAAATGTCTCATAATCTCAAGCCCAAAAATCAAGATTTTCTACTAATTTCCATGAATTTACACTGGTTTTATGTTCTATAATCATTCATGATCGAGTTGTAATAATCAAAACACTTACCTCTATGAAGAACAAGGATTTCCCTCTTCAAAATTCGTCCCCAAAGCTCTTTTCCGTACAATAATAGTGTAAAATAAGGTTTAAGTCGCGGAAGGGTTTAATTAAATATGCCCAGTGATTTCTTCATTGCGATCGTGGCAAAAACCACGCGATCGCGATTCGCAGCAACTCAAATCCACGCGATCGCAGCCCATCACACGCGATCGCGAAGCACACTGACCAGCCCCCACGCGCACCCCTCTATCCCTACGCGACCATAACATGCCCCACGCGATCGCTGAGAGTAAAATTCTGGCCCTCACAAATTGCACTACGCGATCGCGACTCTCCCTACGCGATCGCAGTGAAGGAAAACCTGCTGCACAAAAACAAGAAAACCAGCAATTTACCTAAGTCCAAAAATGCCCGTTAACCAACCGAAATCAATCCCGAGCCCCTCGGAACACAACCAAAGTTACCAACACATCCCATAACATCATTCAAACTTAATTGCACTCTCACAACACCGAAACTAACACCAAAACACCAAATTTACATCGGATTCAAGCTTAAGAACTTTGAAAATTTCTAAAATCCTCCACGATGCCAAAACTATCCAAAAAAACTCCGATTGACCTGAAATTTTGCAGACACATCCAAAATGACATTACGAACCTGCTCCAACTGTCGGAATTCCATTTCGACCCCGATAGCCTATTTTCCACTGCCGTCCGAAAATCACCAAAAACTAGCTTTCGCCAATTCAAGCCTAATTCTACATCGGACGTCCCAAAATTATTCAGAACACACTCCTAAGTCCCAAATCACCTAACAAAGCTATTCAAACCATAAAATTCACATTCTGAGGTTGTTTGCTAATAAGTCAACTCTTAGTTGACTTTTCTCATTTTAAGGTTATTCTTAAGGACTAAGTGACTGAATTCTCATATAACCATTCCGATTTCAAGCCTATCAACTCTAACACATCAATAATAGAATAACCAATCTATAACAAGTCAATAACAGTAATTATAATTCAGGTTTTTACGTAATGACAGACTGGGTCGTTACACCGAGCCTCTCCCGGCTTAAACCACCCAACCGGAGACCGACACTGCCTACCATATAATGCCACATAAGGAGACATCTGAATGCTCGACTGATAGATGTTGTTGTAGGAAAACTCAGCTAATGGAAAGAACTGATCCCAAGAACCTCCAAAGTCAATGACACAGGCTCGTAGCATATCCTCCAAAATCTGAATAGTACGCTCGGACTGTCCGTCCGTCTGAGGATGAAATGTTGTGCTCAACTCAAACCTCGTGCCCAACTCACGCTGAACTGCCCTCCAGAAATGCGAGGAAATTTCCGTACCTCGGTCAGAAATGATAGACACGGGCGGCACACCATGAAGACGAACAATCTTCCTAATGTAGATCTCTGTCAATCTCTCCGAAGAATATGGAACTGCCATAGGGATGAAATGTGCTGACTTGGTCAGCCTATCCACAATAACCCATACTGCATCGAACTTCCTATGAGTCTGTGGGAGTCCAACAACAAAATCCATGGTGATACGCTCCCACTTCCACTTAGGAATCTCAATCTGCTGAAGAAATCCACCAGGCCTCCGATGCTCGTAATTAACCTGCTGATAATTCAAACACCGAGCTACATATGCCACAATATCCTTCTTCATCCTCCTCCACCAATAGTGTTGCCGCAAATCCTGATACATCTTTACAACGCCTGGATGAATGGAGTACTGGGAACAATGGGCCTCTTGTAAAATCAACTCACGAAGTCCATCCACATTGGGCACACAAATACGACCCTGCATCCGTAAAACTCCATCATCACCAACAGTAACCTGATTGGCACCACCGTGTCGCACCATGTCTCTAAGGACACACAAATGAGGATCATCATAATGTCGATCTCGAATATGGTCAAATAATGAAGAACGAGCAACTGTATAAGCTAGAACACGGTCAAGCTCAGAAACATCCAATCTTATGAATCGATTGGCTAAAGCCTGAACATCAAAAGCAAGTGGTCTCTTCCCGACCGGAATATATGCAAGACTACCCATACTGGTTGACTTCCTACTCAAAGCATCGACCACCACATTAGCCTTCTTCAGATGATATAAGGTGGTGATTTCATAGTCTTTCAACAGTTCCAACCATCTCCTCTGCCTCAAATTTAGCTCCTTCTGCTTGAACAAATATTGCAAACTCTTGTGATCCGTGAACACCTCACATAACACGCCATATAGATAATGCGTCCAAATCTTCAACGCGTGAACAATGGCTGCTAGATCCAAATCATGAACTGGATAATTCTTCTCGCGGATCTTCAACTGACGCGAAGCATATGCAATAACCTTGCCATCCTGCATCAACACTGCACCAAATCCAACCCGAGATGCATCACAATACACAGTATATGGCCCTGAAACTATGGGCAAAACCAACATCGGCGCCGTAGTCAAAGCTGTCTTGAGCTTCTGGAAGCTCGCCTCACACTCCTCTAACCACCTGAACTGGGCACCCTTCTGAGTCAACCTGGTCATCGGGGCTGCAATAGATGAAAACCCCTCCACAAACTGACAGTAATAGCCCGCCAAACCCAAGAAACTCCGGATCTCTGTGGTTGATGTTGGTCTAGGCCAATCCTTGACTGCTGAAATCTTCTTAGGATCCAACTGAATACCCTCTGCTGATACAACATGACCCAGAAATGCAACTGAACTCAACCAAAACTAACATTTCGAAAACTTGGCATATAACTGACTATCCTTCAGAGTCTGGAGGACGACTCGAAGGTGTTTCTCATGCCCCTCCCGGCTGCGGGAATAAATCAAAATATCATCAATTAAGACAATCATGAAAGAATCCAAATAAAGCCTGAACACTCGGTTCATCAAATCCATAAAATCAGCTAGGGCATTTGTCAACCCGAATGACATCACTAAGAACTCATAATGCCAGTACCGAGTGCGAAAAGTTGTCTTAGGGACATCAGACGCCCTAATCCTCAACTGGTGGTAGCCAGATCTCAAATCAATCTTCGAAAATACCTTGGCACCCTGAAGCTGATCAAACAAATCATTAATTCTCGGCAATGGATACTTGTTCTTGATGGTAACCTTGTTCAATTGTCGATAATCTATGCACATAAACCTCATTGATCCGTCCTTCTTCTTAACAAACAACACTGGCGCACCCCAAGGCGAGACACTAGGCCTAAATAAAGACTTTATCAAGCAAGTCCTGCAATTGTTCTTTCAACTCCTTCAACTCTGGCGGGGCCATACGATATGGCGGGATAGAAATGGGCTGAGTGCCCGGAGCCAACTCAATGTAAAAGTCAATATCCCTGTCGGGTGGCATACCCGATAGGTCTGCAGGAAACACTTGCGGAAACTCACTAACAATGGGCACAAACTCCATAGAAGGAACCTCAGCACTAGAATCGCGAACATAGGCAAAATAGGCCAAACACCCCTTCTCAACCATACCCGAGCCTTCATATATGAGATAACCCTAATGGAAGAATGACCAGGAGTCCCTATCCATTCTAGTCGAGGCAACCCCGGCAATGCTAAGGTCACGATCTTGGCATGACAGTCCAGTATGGCATGATAAGGCGACAACCAATCCATCCCCAAAATAACATCAAAATCTACTATATCAAGAAGTAGAAGATCTACACTAGTCTTAAGACCACCAATAACCACTACACACAAGCGGTAGACATGATCTACCAAAATAGAATCACCCACCGGTGTAGACACATATACAAGAGTACTCAGAAAATCACGAGGCGTAACCAAATAAGGAGCAAATAAGATGACACATAGGAAAATATGGACCCCGAATCAAATAAACCGAAGCATCCATGTTGCAAATTGAAACCATACCTGTGATAACTACATTGGAGGCCTCAACATCAGTTCTGGCTAGAATAGCATAACATCGAGGCTGGGCCTCACCCATTTAAACTACGTCCCTGGGACGGCCTCCTGCTGGCTGACCTCTACCTCTAACTGCCTGACCTCCACCTCTAACACCTCGACCCCCATATTTGGTTGGCTGAGCGGGTGGTGCAGCACCTAGTGCGGGAACCATAGCATGAGAACCCTGGTGCTGAGAATTGCTTGAGGCTCGAGGGAAAAATCTAGTAATGTGTCTCGGGTCACCACAAGTATAACAAGCCCTCGGCTGCTGACCCCGAAACTAACCCTGACGGCCTGAGTAACCACCCTGAAAACTCTGAAGCGGCGGTGCACTAATAGGAGCTGATGGTGCACTGTAGGGAAACTGATCAGAATACTGCATATGAGAACGACGGCCACCTGGAGCACTACGAGAAACCTGAAGTGCTGAATGAAACGGCCTAGGAGGATGGCCCCTACCAAAAGAATCCCTGCCTCCAGATGAGGCACCACTGAACCTGCCAAAATGACGGAGTTTCTTATCAGACCCTTGACCACTCCCCTGCAACAGAACCATCTCAACTCGTCTGGCCACATTGGCCGTATCCTGGAAAGAAATCTCACTCCATGTCTCCTTGGCCATCTGCATTCTGATCGGTTGAGCTAGTCCCTCAATAAATATCCTCATCCTCTCTCGCTCGGTGGTAAGTATCATAATAGCATTTTCCAAGGTAACAAATCTGGTCTCGTACTGAGTGACAGTCATAGAGCCCTGCTGGAGACGCTCAAACTGCCTCCGAAGATCCTCTCTCTGAGTGATAGGAAGAAACTTCTCCAGAAATAGCTGAGTGAATTGGGCCCAAGTCAAGGCCGGTGATCCAGCTGGTCTGGCCAAACAATAATCTCTCCACCAAGTCTTGGTGGGACCTGACAGACGAAAAGTAGAAAAGTCGACCCCATTGGTCTCCACTATCCCCATGTTCCGTAGAACCTCGTGGCAGCTATCCAAATAGTCCTGGGGATCCTCTGAAGATGCACCGCTATAAGTAGTAGTAAACGGCTTGGTGAACCTGTCCAACCTCCACAAAGCATCAGCAGGCTTAGCTGCTCCATCACCGGTCTAAGCCACAATACCCGGCTGAACTACCCCAGCTGGCTGAGCTACTGGAGTCTGAAACTGAGAAGCCAGTTGCTCTGGAGTGCGAGTAGCAGGAGTCTGGGCTCCTCCCCTAGCCTGAGAGACGGCTGGTGCTGAAGGAAGTAAACCTACCTGAGCGAAACTCTCCATGAGGCCCACTAGACGGACCAAAGCATCCTAGAGTATCGGGGTGGAAATGAACCCCTCGGGAACCTGAGTTGGTCCAACCGGGACTGTCTGGGCAGGAACCTCATCAGCAAACTCTACCTGAGGCTCCGCCACTGGGGCTGCTGCTATGGGCTAAGCTCTTCCCTTGCCTCGGCCTCTAGCATGGCCTCGATCCCTCGTAGGAGCTGCAACTGGATACTCCGGCTACTGATCAGTGGATGAAGAAGCACGTGTTCTCGCCATCTGCAAGAGAATAGAGTAGAAATTTAGTTAGTTTTGAGACATCAAATCGCACGACAGAGAAGAATAGATGTAAAGTCATTCCTAAACTCTATAGCCTCTGGGGATAAGAAGAGATGTCTCCATGCCGATCCCTCAGACTCTACTAAGCTTGTCCGTTAATTGTGAGACCTAAGCAACCTAGTGCTCTGATACCAACTTGTCACGGCCCGAATTTCCCATCGCCGGGCTCGTGATGGCGCCTAACATTGAACCCGCTAGGAAAGCCAACGTTAATGATTATCCTTATTCTTTATTATTAACAGCTAACAGGTGAAAACAAAACCAACAGAAATAAAGGTGCAAAAAGAAAATAAAGTCTAGCAACCTGACCAATTACCATTTCGAAATTTATAATACTAAACCCAGAATTTGGTGTCACAATTTCCACGGACTGACTATGAATACTATATATATAGGTCTAAAAAAAACAGATACATCACTCTCAGGATAAAGAAGAGCAGAATATAAAGGAAGTAGGAGGGGACGCCAAGGCCTGCGGACGCCTGCAGGACTACCTCGGAATCTCCAAATGGACTGAAGGCAACCTCCTCACTCTAGGGTCCGTAGGGTCCTATACTGGTATCTGCACAAAAAAATGTGCAGAGTGTAGCATCAGTACAACCGACCCCATGTACTGAGTAAATGCCGAGTCTAACCTCGGCGGAGTAGTGACGAGGCTAGGACACGACAACCAAATCAACCCGTGCAGTTTAACAGTATACGGAGAAAATAATAACAACAAGAAATAAGCAGCTAAGCATAAAGGAAAGGGGAACATGCTGAGGGGAGGAAATATTAAATAATGGAAATAACGAGATAAAGCACTAATTAGATATCAATTTAAGCAACAGAAATAGTAACACAAAAGCAAGTGCATGGCATCACCCTTCGTGCTTTTACTCTCGTCCTCACCATCAGAATCAATATATTCAGCACGACATCACCCTTCATGCTTTTACCTCACATAATCATGGCACGACATTATCCTTCATGCGTTATCACTCATATCATGGCACGACATCACCCTTCGTACTTTTACAATCACAATATCGGCACAGTATCACCCTTCGTGCATTAACATTCACTCACAATCTCATGCACGGCATCACCCTTCGTGCTTTTACACTCTTCCTCACCCAAACACATCAAATGACAGCAATCCAACAAGGAAATTAACAGAGTAAACAAAAATAAAACCATAACGTCCTGGGAAGGGAGCCAACAGTGGAATCAATACCATCCCGGTAAGGGAAACAACTATAACCAATCTCACTTAGTGCATAACTTCACATAGAAATCTTCAACTGAAAGCAATACTCAACACTGTTCAATATCCAGGAATTTCCACCAATATGGATAGCTATAAAGTGAAACTCAAGTATTACTTAACGAAAAACCACATAAATCACAATATTCGACTCACGGGCATGCTTGACACCAACTTATAGGTACTCGTCACCTCACCTATGCGTTGAACATGATACTGACACATAGCAAATAGGATACAACACCTATTCCCTCAAGCTATGGTTAAGTCAAACACTTACGTTGAAATCCACGACTGACTCAAGCCTCAATTAACGCTTTTCCATTAAAATTCGCCTCCAATCAATTGTATCTAGACACAATTAGCTTAATAATATCAATAAATACTAAATAATTCAACCCCAATGCTTAATTATGAATCTTCTATCATTCTTCCTAAAAAGTCAAAAATCGACCCGGGGTCCGTTTGGTCAAAACACAAGTTTCGGACCAAAACTCGATCACCCACGAGCCCGAATATGTAATTAGTTTCGGAATCCGACCTCAAAACTAGGCCTAAATTTCAATTATTCAAAAATCCCTAACTCTACCCAAATCCCCAATTTTCTACCCTTAAAACCCTAGGATTCTTGATGATAATTGATGAAAAAAATTATAAAGTTGAAGGAAATTAATTAGTGGACACTTACCTATGATTTGGGAAGAAAGTCTCTTGAGAAAATTGCCCTTGGTCTTCTATTTTTGTGAAAAGTTGAAGAAGAAACGGCTGAAGTTCTAATTTAAAAACACTCACTGCCCGACCTTCGCACCCTTGGTGCTTGGGTCGCACCTGCGCTTACGCAGGTGCGGAAAAATGGTCGCACCTGCGGAAATGGGCAAGGCCACTGAGGGCCGCACCTGCGGAGGTTTATCCGCTTCTACGAAACCGCTTCTGCGAAAACCTGTCGCACCTGCGGAAAGAGGACAGGCTGGGATGGACCGCACCTGTGGCTGAAGGTCCGCTCCTGTGAGCTCGCACTTGCATCCCTAGGCTCGCAGGTGCGGGCGCACCAGAACTGGTGCAGCAGCAGTGATTTCCTAAGTCTTAACACCCCGAAACCAATCTGAAACCCATCCGAGCCCTCGGGGCTCCCAACCAAACATGCACACAACCTTAAAAAAATATTCTACGGACTTACTCGTGCGATCAAATTGCCAAAATAACATCTTAAACAACGAATTTAGCATATAATTCAAAGAAAAATCTCAAAACTTTCAAAGTTTCAAATTTTACAACTATGGGTCCGAATCACGTCAAATGACCTCCGTTTCTTACCAAATTTTACAGGCATCATTCAAATACTATACTAAACCTGTACCGGGCTCCGAAACCAAAATACGGGCCCAATACCATCAATTTCAAATATAATCAAATTTCAAAAGACTCTTATAATTTCAGTAAAATAATTTCTTTCAAAAATTCATTTCTCGGGCTTGGGACCTCGGAATTCAGTTTCGGGCACACGCCCAAGTCCCATATTTTCCTACGGACCCTCCGGGACTGTCCAATCACGGTTTCGGGCCCATTTACCAGAATGTTGACCGAAGTCAACTTAAATTTAATTTTAAAGGCAAATTTAGCATTTTCTCAGTTTTTCACATAAAAGCTTCCCGGATATACGCCCGGGCTGTGCACGCAAAATGAGGTGAGATAAAAGGAGGTTTTCAAGGCCTCGAAACACAGTTTTGACTTATAAAATGAGAGATGACTTTTTGGGTCATCACAATAACATAGACATCCAAATGATCTAAGGAAATCATAAGTAGGTTTCTTACGAAATAAAAGCTCATAAGGAGTTTTATGCTTGATAGTTCTAGAAGGAAATCTGTTAATTAAGAAAGTAGCATTCAACATACATCCCCCCCCCCCTGTATGAAATAGGGACCTTAGATTGATGTAAAAGAGCCCTAGATGTCTCCAAAAAAATGCCTATGCTTTCGTTCCACAACTCCATTTTATTGTGGGGTTGCTACACATGAGGTTTGATGAATAATCCCATAAGAGGAAAAAAATTCAGAGATCAGACTACCTCCTCCCAGCTCTAGAGCATTATCAGATCTGATGGTTTTAACTTTTATATTGAATTGTCTGTACACCATGGCCAAAAAATATTTCAAAATAGTGAAGGCATTGCTCTTGGCACTAAGAAGGTAACTCCAAGTGGCCCTACTAAAATCATCTACTATGGTAAGGAAGTACTTGTAACCATTATATGTAGGAGTTTTATAAGGTCCCCATGTATCAATGTGGATCAATTCAAAGATGCTTCTAGTTTTGATGTTATTGGTGGGAAAGGGAAGTTTGGGTTGTCTTGCAATAAGACATACATCACAAAGACATTCATTATCGGATAGAGTAAGAGAAACAGAATTAGAACAAAGTCTTTTCATTGCTGAATATGGCATATGACCCAAATGAAGGTGCCATAGTTTTACATTAGAAACTTTCATTACAGGAATTGAAAATGAACTAGAATTAGAAACTGAAGCTAAACTAGTGGAACTATTATTTGAAAGCAGAGCAGAAGACCTCAGGGGTTGATGACTGGAGGACTGGATCAGATAACGACCACCTTTAGATTCACCAAAGTCCAGAGGGCTCTTCATTGAAGGGCCCTGCAAAATACATCCAACAGAAGAGAAGATTAGAAGACAGTTTAGTTGCTGACAAATTTTTGAACTGAGAGTAAGTTGTAGCTGAAGGAGGGGACATATAGAACATTATGCAGAATTAGCCTACAATGAATGAAGACACTTCCTCCATGAGTTTCCCTAACTTTGTAGGAATTAGGAAGATTAACCATGACAGGAAAGGCTAAACATTTGAGGGTTAGGAAAAGTTTATGATCAAATGACATGTGCTCAAAAGCACCCGAGTCTAAAATACATGTAGTACTCTTGGCAATATTGGCAATATTTGCACTAGCTTTCGAGTTTGAGGGTCCAGATTGGGCAACCTTCACTTGATGGAGCAGTTGAACAAGCTGAGAAATCTGCTCCTGAGATAGTTATTGAGTTGATGTCTCCCCAACTGTAGTGGTAGGATTGACTACTGCATCCTCAGCTGAAAAAGCTGCATTAGATTTCACATTTCTCTGAAACCTTTTAGACTTAGTAAACTTAAAATCAGAAGGAAACCAATTATCCTATAGCATCTATCAACTGGGTGTCTAGGTTTTCTGCAATGAGAACAAAATAAGTTGCTCTTCTTTCCCTTAAACTTCATGTTTCCATACTTTTGATTTCCAAAGTTCTGATTTCCAACCAAGAATGAAGAATAATCCCCTGGAAACTGAGGGTTAACATCCACCTCTTTTTGTTTTTCATCCTGCATTAACAAAGAGTAAGCATGGTTCACACTAGGCAAAGGTGCAATCATTAGAATGTTTCTTCTAACAGCAGAATATGCCTCATTTAGTCCCATAAGGAAATGAATGAGCCTCTCATCCTGAAGAGATTTGAACATCTTAACTTTACCCTCGCAGTTACAAGCACAAAAACAGTTAAGAGAAGCATTTAAAGCATTAAGTTCATCCCATAATTTCTTGATTTTTGTGTAATATCCTGCTACATCATTAGATCCCTGGCCTAAATCAGTTAGTTCTTTCTGCAGGTGATAGAGTTTGGCTCCATTTGGCTGCCCAAACCTATCCTCAAGGTCTGTCCAAGGGTCCATAGCAGTTTTGGAGTAAATTACACTATCAGTAATTTCCTTCGAAAGAGAGTTAAATAACCACGATATGACCATATCATTGCAACGATTCCAAAGTTTGAAATCAGGTGAAGCAAAGGCAGGTGAACCACAAGTCCCATCAATGAACCCTACTTTGTTTTTAGCCGAGAGAGCTATCAAGATGGACTTTCTCCATCCTCCATAGCCACGTCCATCAAAGGGAGAGTTGACAAGATTCATTCCAGGTGAATTTGAGGGGTGAAGGAAATAAGGGTGACCGGAATCTTTCGAACCAGTACCCTCAGAAGGTGCAGAAGTGACTTCAGAATGAGAAGCCATTGTGAGAAAGAAAAGAAGAAAATGAGCAAGGAAGAAGAAGATCTTACTCTTGCTCTGATACTATGTAGAGAATTGCATACAAAGAACTTGGGAATTTTTTTTTTGTATTTCTCATTCACTGTACAATCTATTTATACATGTATATGAGCTGAAAAAATAATATAAAAAGTATAAAGGGAATAAAATCTCTCTATCTCCTAATGGCTAAATCCTAACAGTAAATAACAACTTGTACAACTCACTAGATTCCATACGTAAATTTACAGCTCACTATCAAATTCTAGAAGGTGTATTTACATAGCTGGATTTCTTCTTAATCAGATGGTCACCATTTAATCTATCATCATAAAAATTGATAGTGGAACTTCTTCCACGTGTCTCATTTGAAACTTGGACAAAAGAATAGTCATGTGTATTCTGACCAAACTTGGGTCTTTTAATTTTAGCCTCGAACATATCTCCTTTCTCTCTGTTTTTTTCCAAACCTTGTACGCCATTATCAAGCTTCAAACTTTTACGGCCAATATGATGGAAGATTGTAATGGTTTATAAATATGGCATATGAAAGGTTGAAAACCATAACAACCATTCTATTTATATTTATAGATAATCAACTAAAAGTATTTTACTACCCAAATTTTTTATATAACATTTACCTCTATAAATAAGAAGCTGATTTTTGAAAAAAAAAAAAAAGTGAATTCTTTAGTTTTACGATATTTCACTAAATTAGGCATTTACAAAACTTGAGAAACCTATTGCACTGGATAGGAAAAGCAAAGAAGCACATGTAATTACTCTTTTACGTTACTACACAAGTACAACATCTTTTTTGTTTCTCGCTTCCCATGCAGAAATTCAAAAGGAATTACCGAATTACTTGTCAAAATTGTAAAGTCAATTGCTTGATGCGTCTCCAATTCTCCTTTGAAGATTATACATTGACAAAATTTTCATCCAGGCAATCTATAGATTATATCAATGTAATAATTTTCTTACAGTATAACAATCAAAAGAAAGAAAGATAAAAATAAAGTGCTGTTAAAACTCTTAATCCTTTTAATAAACTTCAAGTGTTCTGTGAAAAGAGCTTGGGAGAAGTGAGAATCAAAAATCTGAATAGGAGAACGGTAGAGAAGATAATTTATTAGTGCATAGTTATTACTCCATTTTAACAGGGTGACATTTTTATTATTATAAAAAAAAAACAGTGACATACCTGGTATTCTTCTACCAAGGAATACTTAATTGTTAGCAAATTTTAAATGCAAAAATAAGGAAAAATGTGTAAAATCAAAGAAAAAAGATAAACATGATCCTTGGTCAAAGAAATATGCCACATCATCTTTCATTTTCCCAGCTTTATTGTGTATATAGATATAGATTCCACCTCATGCCTTACTTTTTTCTTTATAATGTTGCAAGTATTTTTTTTATATTATTGGTGCATGACATCATGAAACGACGACAAATAATACAATCTATCTAAGAATTATACATATCAAAATGATACAATACAATACTATACGATACACCATATAACAACCATCCAAACCAGTTGTTAGGAATTAGGCTAAATTAGAGTAGGAAAAGGGTGAGGCAAGAATTTTGTTACATACAACGGAAAAAGGGCTAAATATATCCTTGCACTATCGAAAAAGGTTTAAAATATCATTTGTTATACTATTTTGTCATCTTAGCCCCTACCATTATACTTTGAACCAAAATTATCCTTAATTTTAAGGGAGGGACACGTGGCAGCTCATGAACAAAATGACTCATCTCTTTTTTTTACCCTCTTTATTTAACCTCTGGGTGCATAACCCGAGCCAATGTCACCCCCTTTCAGGGATTTTTATATTAATAATCGATTATATTAATTATTTATTTTTTTTAATTATATAAATAAATTATATTAATTATATATAATTATATAATATATAAATTATATTTTTATCGGTTATTTTTAATTTAAGTGGCAGCACTAGGGGCTATGTGAGTTAATACGGTTCACTAGTTGTTACATAAAGAGCATAGTAATTGGGTCATTCATAAATTGACACTTTTTGCAGAACTTATAAGAAGAGAGGGGTTTTCAAGGGTTTTGCATCTCCCTGTATCCGTTAGAGGAGAGAGATCACGGCAGCCATGAATCAGGGCAAGAGAATCCTGAGTTCGCTTCGACTGAGGAATTCGCTGTTTCTTACTCAACTTTCTCGAGCTCCCTCGCCCAACCCTCAGGTGACTCACTACTTTTACCTTCCTCCTTCCCTTACCACACAAATTTATACTTCTGCTACTATACTCGGCACCCATCAAATTGTTTCCTTTTCATCAAAACCTGAATCTTTTGTAGACATTATACTATCCAACGACTGGTCCAAACATTTAGAAAAGGATTTAGGAACACTTGATTGTCCGGTGACCCATGAAGCTGTTATGTATCTGTTGAAGAAACTTGATAAAGACCCGAAAAAGGCTGGAAATTTCTTGAAATGGGTAATTAAGCAAAAGGGGTTTGAACCTAGTTCTTCCATGTACAGTTTGATGCTCAGAATTTACGCCAATAAGGATTCTATGAAGGACTTTTGGATTACTATTAAGGAAATGAAAGAGAAGGGTTTTTATATTGATGAGGAAACTTATAAGTCAATTCATTCCATTTTTAGGAATTTGAAAATGGAAACTGATGCCACTGCTTTGAAGCATTTCTATGGAAGGATGATTAAAGAAAATGCTATGGGTGATTTGGCTAGCGATGTGTCCGAATTAATTAAGAAACAAGAACGGGGATTCGAGGTGGAGAGACAATTACGGGAAATGAAACTCTCGGTGTCGGATAATTTTGTGCTTAGGGTGTTGAAGGAACTTAGGGAAATAGGATTTCCCCTTAAAGCTTTCAACTTTTTCAAATGGGTTGCTAGGAGTTTAGGTTTTCAGCACAACACCGTTACTTACAATGGGATTCTTAGGGTTCTTTGCCGAGAGGAGTCGATTGAAGAGTTTTGGAGTGTGATAGAAGAAATGAAGAGCATAGGTTTTGAAATAGATCTTGATACATATATAAAGATCTCAAGGCATTTTCAGAAGATTAGGATGTTGAGAGATGCAGTAGAACTATACGAGCTGATGATGGACGGTCAGTTTAAACCATCACTTGGTGAGTGTAATATTCTTTTAAGATCAATTGCACAGTCAAATCCCCCAGATCTTGATCTGCTATTTAGAGTTGTGGGAAAATTTGAGGCAGCAGGGCATTCACGCTCAAAGATTATTTATGATGTCATTCATAGGTGTTTGGCTAACTTGGGGCGATTTGAGGAAGCAGAGAAGATAACAGAAGCTATGAGAGATGCAGGATTTGAACCTGATAATATTACCTACAGCCAATTAATCTATGGACTCTGCAAAATGCGAAGGTTGGAGGAGGCTTTGAACGTGATTGATGCGATGGAAGAATCTGGATGCATTCCGGATATCAAGACTTGGACTGTTCTGATACAAGGACATTGTTTAGCTGGTGAAGTTGATAAGGCGCTGTTTTGCTTTGCTAAGATGATGGAGAAAAATGTTGATACAGATGCTGATCTGTTGGATGTACTGCTTAATGGTTTCCTAAGTCAGAGAAGAGTTTTTGGTGCATATCAGTTGTTGATCGAGATGGTGAATAGGTTTCAAATGCGCCCGTGGCAAGCAACTTACAAACTTATCATTCAAAAGCTCTTAGGGGAAAGGAAATTCGAAGAAGCACTAGATCTCCTCCGTCGGATGAAGAAACACAATTATCCACCTTTTCCTGAACCCTTTCATCAATATATTTCAAAGTCAGGAACAGTGGAGGATGCGGTGGAGTTTTTGAAGGCGTTGAGCGTCAAGGACTATCCATCTGTTTCAGCCTACCAACATGTTTTTCAGACCTTCTTTGCTGAAGGTAGACATTCCGAGGCTAAAGATCTGCTTTACAAGTGCCCACATCATATACGCCAACACCCAGCAATTTGTGGCCTCTTTGGTTCTCCAAATTCCAACAGTGGAAAAGTGAAAAGGTTCACCCGGAAAAGCTTGAGTTCTGCTTAGGGCACAAGGTGCAGTTAGTTCTTGAAGAGTGAAAAGAGCTCGCAAGATCGTTCATCTGCAGTTTCCATCCTTTCTAATGTCATTGCTTGTGTCTTAGAAATGTGGAGTTATAAAGAAAGGGTAAGAGTATAATTGAAGCAAAGGGCTGTCTTATCTATACTTGTAGCGCTCTGATCAGCATTTATGATTTTAATCACAGGACTTGGGAGATGTGAAAGAACTGAATCCTGGTCCGGCTGGGTTGTGACTGCCATGCTTGTTCCTGTAATGATGCTTGAAAGATGTTCTCGCTGACTGTTATAGGTAGGAAGCATGTTTTACTAAGCTGAGATAATGAATGACTAATTGGATTTGACTGTTTGGCTATCTATTTCTGGCCAAATGGTAGGATCTTGGTCTCAAACTCTGATGTGGAGTTGATTCTTTGTAGGATCTGGTGAAAATGAACAATGTCATAGCATGTATTTTGTGTTACTATAACTTTTGGTGTTTACTTTTTTAAGTGGTGTAAGTCAAGCTGTTGAATTGAGCTTTTTCCCTATGCCCCCCATCAACTGCACCTTTGCAATCCTTTTGTGCTGAATCAAACAAGTACAACTCCTGTTGCCACTAATGATACAGCAATATTTCTTCAATATTGGTTTGATGTCTCGTTAGATCCAACAATTTTTCCCTTTTCCTTGCTACATCACTTGTGTGTCACCCATGAGTTATGCCATTTTTCAAGCACATAATTATGCCTGTAGTCTAATTGAATGTAATTGGGCTCTCTAATGCAAAAATAACTATTATTGCGGAGGTGCAATCAATATTTTTTTGGGCCTTCGCAAGGTTTTGGTGAGCTATGATATAGAGGAATAGTTTGTAACTTTGTGCATAAAATGTTAGAAATAACATGCTTGGATAAGTTTCAAGGATCTGCACTTTGCTTATCATCTTTCATTTGCCAACTTAGAAGGATGTTGAGTTTATACTTTATACTTTGCTTATCATCTTTCATTTGCCGTCTATGTGTTCAATAAAAAAAATGGTGTTGGCCCAGCGCATGTAATTACATGCCAGGCTACTCATTCTAAAAGGCTATCATTAGTTCATTACCATCAGTCCCTTTTTTCTTTTGGTTCTGAGGATGGTAACAGTTTTACATATCATCAGCACAAACAAAGTGCTGGAAACCATATGTACATTACAAAAGGCAAGTAGGTCCTTGTTCCTTTTGCAGAGGCCTCTATTATCTAGCAGTGTATCAACATCTTCTACCAAATTCTTATTCACACTAATCCTTCTATCAATTCCACTGATCTTGAATGATTCTTTTCAATAAGATAATGAGAATAGAGTTCCCCATAGGTATTGCAGAGGACCATTGTTGTGCAGTGTTTGGTGCTTGTCACTTTACTTTCCATTGAGGTATCCATGGTGATTGGTGTTGTTTCTTATGCTGGTTCGTGTTTGTCAATGCTAGACTTGAGATTCTTTTTTTCACACAAGGAGCAGGGAAAAATCCAATAAGCTACTGAAATCCCTACTCATATTATGCAGTTTGAATCGTGATCTATTTGTGAGTGAATTTTGTCCTTGGAAATAAATTCATTTTTTAAAAAACGTAAACCCCTAATGCTTTTATTTATATTATATATAAACTTTTAATATACCAACTATAGGCGAATGAAATTTTTTACCCTTTAGTTATTTTAATATTGGGATACCAGTATATCATATCAAAAATATATTTCACAAGCATACACGGTCTGACTAAACTAGCGTATGGACATAGTTTCGATTGAACTTGGAAAAAGAGTTTTTGAACTTTTGTTGAAAAATAATTTTTGGAAGTTGATGTTTTGTGGGGCTTTTACATCCGTACTNTCTAGAGCTGAAGTTTTTGTCTTTGTATGGGGAACTTCAGCATACGGGGCTGAAATTCCCCAGTTATAAAGACAAAAACTTTAGCATACGGGCTGAAGTTCCCCCATTTACACTAGGGAACTTCAGCTTTAGAGTTGAAGTTTTGTCTTTTGTAAATAGGGAACTTCAGTATATCTAGAGTTGAAGTTTTGTCTTTGTAAACTGGGGAACTTCAGCCCCGTATGCTGAAGTTGTTGTCTTTATAACTTGGGAACTTCAGCTCTAGAGCTGAAGTTTTGTCTTTGTAACTGGGGAACTTCAGCCGCATATTGAAGTAAAGTCTTTATAACTGGCGAACTTCAGCTTAACTGGTGAATTTCAGCTCAGCGAGGGAAGGGGGAGCTGAAGTTATTTAAAAAGTGGGTACAAGGTAAAAGTTTTTTAAACAGCGGGTATAGGTTAAATGGGGGCGACCAAATAGGGTGCCCCGCGCAATTCTTACAAGTTTTGGTTGGACATGTATTTATTTGAGAAAAGTTGAAGTTTTGTGAATGAAAGAAAAAATTTCACCCAAAGCCCTAACTAACTTGATTGGGCAGCCCGATGCACTAAGCTACCGCTAAGCGCGGTGTCCGAAAAAGGGTTGGACCACAAGTTTTTATTGTACGCAGTCTTACCCTGCATTTCTGCAAGAGGAGGGGAAAGTGCATAGTTAGCCACTATTTAGAGATGTCTTACTCTTTAGCCATTGTTTAAAATATATTTACTTTCTAGCCAGTGCTTAATAATCTTTTACCCATCCTGACGAAAATACCCATATGGTTATGCGATAAACCATAACGCAGTACTACACTAGTGATCTTATAGTTCCTTTAGTGGTTACAACTTTTTGGACACTTATCTGAGCACATGTACAAAGTGTCCCGTATTTGCACCTTATGAGCAGTGTAAATGTTAAGGACATGGCGTCCTTAACTTCATGTGTGCAGCATGTCCTTAATATTTACACAGCACTCATGAAGAAAATGGTAAAAACGTCTTTTCATATTAATTTTAATAGAGTAGTGGCTATCCCACGCCATTTCCGCGCGGTTTTCACGGCTTGAACTCGTGACTTCCTGATCACATGACAACAATTTTAGCAGTTACGTCAAGGCTCACCTCTCCCAAAATATGATCATATTTTATAACACAAACAATATTTTTCAAAAAAATAAAAAATAAAGCCAAAACCTATGGTCAAACGGTAGCTAAATTAGTCGCTTGAATATGTGATGAAATTAAGTGCCAACTAAGTATATTTTTGGAAAAACTAGAATAACATATACATACAGTTTTTGGTGTGCCAAATTATTATCTCTACCTCCCACATTGAAGAGTACGTCTTCCTAACCTGAAGGCCACGTAACACACCTCAAGACGAAACAGAGTTATGAATCACAAGTTTCCATCGCCAAATAGAATATGAGGTTGTTCTTGTCTCAAGATAACGTGGCTCATACAAGACAAAACCCAGACTTAGACAAGTCATCACTTGAAACACACTATGAAGAACAAGCAGCAGCAGCTAGAGCCTTATCAAGATGAACAACACGACATTGAAATCCTTAAGGCCGTGGCTCAGGCCTGGCACGGCCATTCCAGCAGCCGTAGAACCACCGCCGAATTCGACGCCCACCGTCTCAATTTCAAGAACAAGCCTTCAAGATTCAAGCTTGAAGCTATGAGCAAGGCAACATCCAGGGAATACTATGGTGGCACAGAAAGCTGGGATTTCAGCCAATCCCTTTGGGATTCTTATGAGATTGTTAACTTGTCCAGAAAGTTAGAAGCTGGGCTCGTGCTAGACTATTCACTTTCTGGATTGGATGAGACAATCCAAATTGGGCAGAAGCGGAAAGAGAGTAAGAATAGCTTAAGAAGCTTGTTCAATAGGGTGTCCTCAAAATGATATAATGAAGCTGATTTAACACCAGATAAGGATTGTTAACTCTTTTCCTTTAGTGTAGCTAATTTAATTTCCATGTATATTTGGTTTCGTTTTCTAAAAGAAGCCAAAAGAGCTCTCTTTTCTCAGATTCTGTTTTTCAGAATGTTGAATTTCGAGGTCCAAATGCTCCACGCACACTTACCTTTTAAAGAAATAGGTAGGAAAAAGAACATGAAAACCAATTTTTGTAGTGATTTTGCCCTGCTTCTTTGTATTAAGAGCCTCCAAGTGGTAAAGCAGCTAATTCTTCAGTACATTTAGGAATATCTTTTTCCTATCCATGACATCATTTAGCTGAGGGCAGCACTAGAATCCTGAAGCTATAGCCACCAGTGGAATATATGAAAAACAAGAGTGGCTTTTAGTCATTGTGATGGCCAAAATTCTAGCAATTAGCCAGGGTTATATTTTGGTGTTTGATTCCCTTCCACCGAATCAAAGTCCCCTCACTTTTCACATCACCTAAATGATTGAACTACAGTATTTGAAAAACGAATCATATGCCTAATCAATTGGAGATTTAGAACACATTTGCGCGTTATGGTTTTTCCTTTCCTCTACTGAATTATTGTACCTTGTTTTGAAAAATTCTTGCAAGATTGGAACTTGAAGGGATTGTTGTGGAACAGGAAGGTGCTCTCCTAGTTAACAAACAATTACTACTAAAACAGCAAGATCTATGTCTTTAGTTGCTTTGTTGTTTCTTCTTCTTCTTCTTCTTTTTTCAAGACTCGGGGAATTCTGCTTTCTCCCTTAGCTTTTGCTAAAAGAGTACAGGAACACTTGCAGTATAGCATGTCTTAGTCCAGCTCATCATGGCAGTGTACAAATTCTAATCAGGTCTCTGCAAATTATGTTATATCAAAAGATTACAGTTCGTATATAGTTGCTAAACACTTCTTATACTGTCCTGCCACAGAATGAAGTGGAAGATTTGTTAAGTAAAATGGACCATCTTTTTCAGGGATCTGGTGGACTCTTTCACTAATTAGAGAATGAGGCTTGCTTTTTCTAAGTTTTATAAGGATTAGAAGATGGTGGTGCAAATTAGAACAAACAATAAGCTTAGTTATTTAGATAATTATACGAAAGCCAATCCTATTCGCACAGGATGAGCAAATAACTAATATCTTCAAACTTCAGTACATATCAAACTACAACTGTAAAGACAGTCTACGGTTAAGTGTATACGACAGACAATTTTTTTTTATTATACTAGTGATTCAACCAACGACCTAAGAGTCAGAGGGAAGTGTATTGCCTGCCATGAATAGTAGTATGCTCAATAGACCTTAAAAGTATCCATCTTTGCAAGCTCAAAGATCTTGTGTTTCCTCTGAATAAAGCTATCAGCTTCGTTATCAACCTTTTCCTCTGTGATTTCATATTTTCCATTCCTATCAACTTCAGTGGTTTTGTCACACTCCACAAAGTGGACTTTCTTGTGAGCTTCAGGGGCGCGAGACGCATGGTGATAACCACTAGGGAAGCTGTGGTTGTAATACATATTGCCCGGTTCTTCACTGGCTCTCTCCTCTTTGGTTTTGAAGTGAGCGTTGGGGTACTCGAACACAGCAGATTCAACTACTGGCATCCTCTCCATTCTTGTTCTGCGAGCAAGGTAATCCTCCATAGATTTTTCCCAATTGGGCTGAATGTAAGGGCCACGTGGTACCTTATTCATTTTTCCTTTTTTGTTTGGTTGATATGCTTTGCCTTAACTAGTCCAGCATTTTTATAGACAATATAGTTGTGCTGGTATTCCCTATTCATATAGGATAGCTATGAGTAAGCAAGATGCCCGTTGAATCGGATGCCTTCTCTTTAGTCTGCGTCGCCTACTGTAGAGCTTAAAACATTTTCCTGATAATTTTGAACTTTGTGGAGAAATATCTGTACCATCTGTCCAATAAGAAGATTGCAGATTTTGGGATCTTGGAAGAACAAACATGTTGTATTTTGTACGCTTTCGAGTTTGAAACTTTTTGAGCTATATTAGTAACAGTAGATTCCATTCAGCTTTGTGGGGAAACTAAGATAAAACAGAGTTATCATAATCTAGTAATGTTGGGCTAAAACGGCTCACAAATATTCATAACATATCGTTCGCTTTAAGTCAAACGCGCACGGCTTTCTTTAAAAGGCCCAACACCTTATATGTAGGCTCCGAATCTTTTCATCTACCAATGTGAGACTTTGTTCGCACACAACACAAGTAAGAATCAACAGCTTGAAACACTGATAGAGCACCTCCTCACTGATGGGTCCATCCCATGTGAAAGAAAGACATTTTCCTTTGACTTTGAAATGTCAAGCTAACTAAAGGAATAGTAAGGAAGATTTTATGGCAAATATTTCCTTGGTTTCTCAATGAATATTTGACTTTTGTCGTTAATATGACATCATTGATGAAATAAATGAAGCAATCATAAGCACTATCAATAGGTGTCTTGCTCTTAATTGTTAAACACACCAACAAAGAGATAAAGAAAGAGTGAGGCATCACAGACAAGGTATAAGAAAATAGTTTGTAAGAAAAATAGAGAGTGCGAGCGATATTGTTGTAAGGTGGGAATATCAAAAGAGGATTATTTCTTTTGAATGTTATAGTGGTCTTTGGAGTATTTTACTCGGACCTACAAAATGTAAAAATCCTTGCTATAGTGATATCAATTGCTCCTCTTGGGCGTTATTTTTCCCTTATTCAAAAAGGCTTTTCACGTAAAAATCTTGGTGTCGTTGTCACTCTTTTATTCTTGTTAATTACCGTATCTCGGTGTTACATTATTATTCCGCTTTTATTACCATGAATATTATTTTTGTGAGGGTTTATTCTCAACAACTGGTATCAGAGCACAAGTTCTGTTCATTCACAAAAATATTATTTACGGTCGATTTTACTTTGTGGCAAAAAAATGTCAGGAGTAAAATATGAAGTAACAAGATTCAACAGTAATGACGGTTTTTCCATATGGCAAAGAAGGATGAAGGATCTACGCATCCAACAAGGGTTAGACATTGCACTAGATGGAAAAAAGGCAAAGCCGAAAACTATGAAAGCAGAGGAATGTGCAGACATGGATATGAAGGCGGCTAGTGCAATCAGACTGCACTTGTCCGATGAAGTACTCAATAATGTCGGGGGTGGAAATTGTGCATGTGGTATTTGAAAAAGACTAGAAAGTCTATATTTCCACATCCTTAACAAACAAGTTATTTTTTAGAACGCAGCTTTATGCTATCCATATGAGTGAAGGTACAAATTTCTTGTCCCATTTAAATATGTTAAATGGATTAATCACGCAGCTGGCAAATCTCGGAGAAACAATCACTGAAATAGATAAGGCTATCATGCTTCTAAACTCGTTTTTATCTTCCTATGATAATTTGGCAACAACCATCCTGCATGGTAGAGATACTATCGATTTAAAGGAGGTCACATCAGCCATCCTACTCAATGATAAGATGAGGAAGAAGCCTGAAAATCAGGGACAAGCTCTTATCATGGAAAACATAGGAAGAACTTTTTATAGAGCATCGAGTAGGCATGATAAATCCAAAGCTCGTGGAATGTCCAGGAATTGATCAAAGGGTAGGAATTTCTACAGTTGCGGTCAACCTGGTCACTTCAAAAGAGAATTCCCAAAGAAAGGTTGAGGCGAGAGCAGTGGCCAGATGAATGATGACAACACAACTATTGCAGTGCACAACGATGATTTAGTGGTTCTCTTCGTTCACGAAGAGGAGGAATGAATACACTTAACAAGCCAAGAGTCAGAATGGGTGGTTGACGCAGCAGCATCCTACCATGCCACACCGGTAAGAGAATTCTTCTATAGGTACAAAGAAGAAGACTTTGGGATGGTAAATATGGGAAATACCAGTCACTCAAAGATTGTGGGGATTAGGGACATTTGTATCAAGACAAATGTAGGATGCGCATTGATAAATGATGAAAAATTTTAGTATGTTTGCTTGTTATATCTTATGTGAGTTGCAGGATATTACATGTTTATAAACATAGGATATGCTCATTACATTTTTATTGTTTGTAGGAATGAATTTGGATGGAAGTTGGAAAGAATTGGATGATTTGATGCAAAA
This sequence comes from Nicotiana knightiana, assembly GCA_005239525.1. NCBI lineage: Eukaryota > Viridiplantae > Streptophyta > Magnoliopsida > Solanales > Solanaceae > Nicotiana > Nicotiana knightiana. The sequence continues at coordinate 63,422 of ML404316.1, read as the reverse complement.
AGAGTAGAGATGCAAGACCTGGGAGCATGCCACAATTGGTGCATTGCATGAAAGTAGGCACGAAATGGCCTACAAAATGAACCAAAAAATAGTGTAGTATGGAGGTTGGCACTGGACCTGGCACGCGAAAGAACAAAGAAGAAAAAAGAAATAACTGGGAGCGTGTTAGAAGTCGCGCGTTGCCCCAACTCTAGCATGCGACTCAGCGTGTCCTTTTCGAATTAGGAGAGATCAAGGACGCCCCACATCAACCCTAATTTATATAAATACATCATAAAACATCCTTTTGAATGAGGAGACACTACTTTAGGGTAATACAACCCCCGAGGAGGCAAGAATACGCGAGAAACAAGGAGGAAGATTCAACCACGAGCTTTTCCCCTTCTTATTCCTATTTTTCATTGTTGGTTATGACTTTTAGTATTGTAGTTTTACATACTATTATGAGTAACTAATTTATTATCTAGAGTTTTGATAGAACCTCTTAGAGGATGAATTCTTGTTATATTTTAATATAATTTAACCTTTGAATTTATCTATTTGTTCAACTACATTCTTATTTCAGTTGATTGAATGATCATCGATTGACTGTGCCTATTTATTATGTGTTGCTTGAGAAAGGATACATATTTCGGTGGTTGTTGAACAACGTCACTCCTACGTTATATGAGAAATCAATACGGCGGGTTTAAAAATGAGATTAGAGATAACGAAGCTTTGACGTGATCATAGTGAGTGGTGAAAAAGTGCGAGCTAGCATAATTCGAGAGAACATGACTAGTAAATTATTGTAGTTGCTCGAGAGAGAATTACAATAAATCGAGTTCTCATGATCAGTATAGAATAATTAGGCAAAATTATAGAAAAACATAGAAGGAAGGATTCCGACAATTGGGAAAATCATAACTCTAGACCTCCTTAATCTTGTCTCCAAACTTTAGTATCTTAGTTGCTAATTTACTTTTTAAATTTGTTAGTTAATTAGTTGGATATAAGAATTTTAATATTTATAACTTAGGAATTGTTTGGGCTTGCCTTATTGGTGATATTGAACAATTATAGCGAAACCTTAGTTCTCTATATGATTCGACTCCGGACTTTTAGACCGGATTATATTTGCAGCGACCGCTTAGCCTTTTTAGGACTAGAATTGGGCGTGATCAAATTTTGACGTTGTTGCCGGGAACTAACGGTGTAGCTGTATGTGTACATATTGTTAGGTTTCAAGTTTGAACTTTTATTTTTGTTTTCTTGTATTTGATTCTTTTAATTTTTGTTTTACCTGTTAATTTGATAAATATGGCATCGTGAAATTATGGGAGTTTTGATGTTGGTAATTATACTATTGATATTCCTTGTGTGTATTGTGGAGGAAACCATCCGTGATAAAATTATCAAAATATTTCCGAGAGCGAGTTATGTGCACCAGCTCAATCTTATGTGTGGAATGTATGTGATGTGTGTGGTAGTCAAAATGGTCAAAATGGTCACTTTTATGGTTGTGCTTATATTTCTTATCCTTACCCAACCCCTTACTATGATGGTTCTACTTTTTCTTGTGAAGTTATTAGGAACAAAGAACATGGGGATGCGGACCTTAAGGAGACCAAGGATATGTTAAAGTGCATTCTAGAACAAAATAATAAGCAACAACTGCAGATAAAAAAGCAAGAAGCAACTATTCACAACTTGGAGGCTCGAGTGATTCAAGTGGTTGAAACATTTAATGCTCAGCAGCCAATTGTGGGGATAGTAGCCAAGAAGAGCGTGAATTTGAGGTGCAAATTGAGGAGGTCAGAATAGAACATCAACAACCTAGCCAACTACAATTTGAGGATGTCGATATTGAAGAAGTGAGACTAGAGTCAGCCAAGGACATTGAGGATATAAATTTTGTTGATTCTAGTATCATTGATGTTGAGGATATTAAAAGTCCTGAATTTCATGTGTTTGAGCGTATTGGTCCTCATTCCAAAACAAATTTCACATTGTGCTTGGATGATGATATGAAAATAGAGTCATACGAGCCAATTGAGGAGTCAAGAAATGAGGAACAAGGTGCCTACATTCTGAAATTTTTCATGCCAAAAAGACAGGAGTACATACCTCATCTAAAGGTAAAGAAGCGTAGAATAGTACAGTGGTTATTTGGGCCAACTAGATTTATTCCACCACCCATGGAGCATAGTAGAAAACTTGAAGCAAAATTAGGGGTCCAATTCATGAGTTCGAAGTGGAGGCAGAAAGTGATTCACGTCGTGACGCGACGTTAACTCAGGCGTTTGTTGGGAGGAAACCCAAATTTATCGCTTTCTTTTATTTTTATTTATATTATTTTTGTAGTGTTATTTTTTTATTTTTTAGGAGCATGGGAAGCAAAAGCTATTGGAAGGATGCAACAACAAGCTAGATGGTTAGAATTAAGTGTGGGGTGCCCGCACAAAGGGTCATGCCTAAGAGAAGTCTGAGTACCCTATGAGTTGCTAATGCTTCGGCCTTTGGCCTAACAGAGAATTTTTTTTACCCTCTTGTATTTTTGGATGTGCATTGGGGACAATGCATAATTTTAAGTGTAGAGTGAAGAGACTATTTGTGTCATTCATTATGTTATTTCAGTTGTATTATTTTATTTGTGTTGAGAATAATCAAAATAAAAAAATAATAATAATTAGTTAGAAATAATCTCTCTTGGTTTTTCTTATGGACACGGTTCTTTTTAGGGGATGACTCATTGAACCGTGTAGTAGTTTTTATTTTGTAGGTAGCATTTTCAAAAAAAGGTTTTGGACTTTTCCCTAAGATGGCTTCCTAGACAGTTTTCTTGAGGGTTTAACATCTAAAGAAAAATACAAAAAGATTTATTTTCTTTTTTTCTTTTTCTTTTTCAACTGATAATGGAATGAGAAGAACTTGAATATCTATACTTTTTGACATGTTTTATGTTGGGGCTTAAAGGTGGAGCACTTGTGCTGAGTATCTTCTTCTTGATTATTGTGACTATATGCCTTGAGAATATGTGTGACTTCCTTTTGACGCTTGGGCTCGTCTATTGACTCTTGTTATTACTTCCGAGTGTTTGAATTTAATGATAACTATGCCGGTTGCTTTAACTTGAGAGTCAGGTCTGAGCCGTCCTGAGTGAGTCAATTGCATTGTGTGAGGTGAGATTTTGATTGTACTGTATGTCATCCCTTGTTAGTCTAAAACTTGTCCCGTGTGTGAGTTGAAGCGAATTAATTAAGTCTTGTGAGTTGAGGAAATGATATAGGTGTTTCTTTGGTTGACCCTTGAGCCTATTTGCCTATCATTGATAACATTATCCGTAGTCAGCCCTTTTGAGCCTGTAGACCTTTTTATTTGGCACACCCACATTACAAGTCAACCCCTATTTTATTCTAAATCGTATATTGTTTAACCTTTATCTCCGAAAGCACTTAAGTCGTTGAAAGAGATTTGGTAGCTTTTGAGTGGAACCATAGAAAGGCCAAAAAGGTGCACTTGTATTTAAAAGCCTTACTAGATGGAAATACCAAATTAAGGAGAGTGTGAAAAAAAAAAGAGAAAAGAACACGAAAAAAAAAGGAAAAAAAAAGAAAGAAAGATGAATGACACCTCCCATATCTTTGTTTGGGCTAGTGAGTATTTATATCTTGATGTGCTTAATGAATAATGGCTTAATTATGTATGGTTGGAAAAATATTGAATTGGTCATGATGAGAATGTTCTTGAAAGCGTGGTATATCCTACCCTCCCTTTAGCCTACATTACGACCTATAAAGTCCTACATGATCCTAGACTTTGCAAGCTTAAATTAGTCGAGTCTTGCACTACGGGCAAGCCTATGGTACGAACTTGGGTGACATAATAGTTTCTTTGTGAGAGTAAGCGAATGCTTTCAGTATTTGAGTCCTTAAACGATACTTGAACTTATAGTTGAGTGTGTTGACTACTTCTCTCTATGGTTCGTTGGTAAGGGCACATGATTTATGAAGGATTGGTAAAGTCCTTGATTTTTGAGTTGGCACAAGAAGCAAGTCATAGTGTATAATAAATTAAAGTTAATTTTTGAGGCTAGGATGTTAGAAAAATTATAAAAATATTTTAATTAGTCTTGGCATTGGTCTAATAATAAGAAAAAGTGTGAAGAGTGCTTATGTCGGGTTCTAAGCATTGATATAAACCATTGTCATTGATATGATACTTGAGTATGTTTTGAAATTGTGTTACTTGCCGATGTGCTTAATTTTAAGTTGCTCGAGGACGAGCAAGAGTTTAAGTGTGGGGTAGTGATAAATGATTAAGAAATACATATTTTTAGTATGTTGCATGTTATTTCTTATGTGAGTTGCGGGAGATTACATGTTTATAAACATAGAATATGATCATTAAATTTTTATTGTGTGTAGGATTGAATTTGGATGGAAGTTGGCAAGAATTGGATGATTTGATGCAAAAAGAGTAAAGATGCAAGACTTGGGAGTGTGCCACAGTTGGTGCATTACATGAAAGTAGGCACGAAATGGCCTAGGGAATGAACCAAAAAAACAGTGAAGTATGGAGGTTGGCACTGGACCTGGCACGCGAAAGAACAAAGAAGAAAAAAGAAATAACTGGGAGCGTGCTAGAAGTCGCGTGTTGCCCCAACTCCAACACGCGACTCAGCGTGTCCATTTCGAATTAGGAGAGATCAAGGACGCCCCACATAAACCCTAATTGATATAAATACATCATAAAATGTCCTTTTGTAGGAGGAGACACTACTTTAGGGTAAGACAGCACCCATGGAGGCAAGAATACGCGAGAAGCAAGGAGGAAGATTCAACCACGAGTTTTTCCCCTTCTTCTTCTTATTTTTCATTGTTGGTTATGAATTTTAGTAGTTTTGCATACTATTATGAGTAACTAATTTATTATCTAGATTTTTAATGTAACCTCTTGGAGGAAGAATTCTTTTTATGTTTTAATATAATTTAACCTTTGAATTTATCTATTTGTTCAGCTACGTGTTTATTTCAGTTGATTGAATGGTCACCGATTGATTGTGCCTATTTATTATGTGTTGCTTGAGAAAAGATACATATTTAGGTAGTTGTTGAACAACGACACTCCTAAGGTATATGAGAGTTTAATACAACGGGTTTAAAAGCGCAATTAGAGATAACGAAGCTTTGACGTGATCATAGTGAGTGGTGAGAAAGTGTGAGCTAGCGTAATTCAAGAGAATATGACTAGTAAATTATTGTAGTTGCTCGAAAGAGAATTACGGTAAGTCTATGCTCATTATCAGTAGAGAATAATTAGACGAAATTATAAAAAAAAATATAGCAGGAAGGATTCCGACAATTGGGAAAATCATAACTCTAGACCTCCTTAATCTTGTCTCAACCTTTAGTATCTTAGTTGCTAATTTACTATTTTAATTTGTTAGTTAATTAGTTAGATATAAGAATCTTAATATTTATAACTTAGGAATTGTTCGAGCTTGCCCTATTGGTGATATTGAGCAATTATAGCGAAACCTTAGTTCTCTGAGGGGTTCGACTCCAGACTTTTAGACTGGATTATATTTTCAGCGACCGCTTATTCTCTTTAGGACTAGAGTTTGGCGTGATCAAATCATACTATTATGAGTAACTAAGTTATTATCTATATTTTTTATGGAACCTCTTGGAAGATGAATTCTTATTTTGTTTTAATATAATTTAACCTTTGAATTTATCGATTTGTTCAACTACGTGCTTATTTAAGTTGATTGAATGGCCATCGATTGACTGTGCCTATTTATTATATGTTTCTTGAGAAAGGATACATATTTAGGTGGTTGTTGAACAACGTCACTCCTAAGGTATATGAGAGATCAATACAATGGGTTTAAAAGCAGGATTAGAGATAACGAAGCTTTGGCGTGATCATAGTGAGTGGTGAAAAAGTGCGAGCTAGCGTAATTCGAGAGAATATGACTAGTAAATTATTGTAGTTTCTCGAGAAGGAATTATGATAAGTCGAGTGATCATGATCAATAGAGAATAATTAGGTGAAATTATAAAAAAAAATATAGCAGGAAAGATTCCGATAATTGGGAAAATCATAACTCTAGACCTCCTTAATATTGTCTCCAACCTTTAGTATCTTACTCCCTCCGTCTCAATTTATGTGAATCTGTTTGACTGGGTACGGAGGTTAAGAAAAAATGAAGACTTTTGAAATTTGTGGTCCCAAACAAGTCAAACAGGGATCCAGAGTATTTGTGTTGTTATAAAAGCTTCTCATGAAGGGTAGAATTGTAAGTTTAAGCTAATTTTTTACCAAATTTTGAAAGGGGTCATTCTTTTTGGAACGGACCAAAAAGGAAATAAGTTCACATAAACTGGAATAGATGGAGTAGTTTCTAATTTACTATTTTAATTTGTTAGTTAATTAGTTAGATATAAGAATCTTAATATTTATAACTTAGGAATTGTTAGAGCTTGCCTTATTAGTGATATTGAATAATTATAGCGAAATTTTAGTTCTCTGTGGGATTCGACTCCGGACTTTTAGACCGGATTATATTTTCAGTGACCGCTTATCCTTTTTAGGACTAGAGTTGGGCGTGATCACACATTAGTTTTAAATGATGTGCGACACGTACCAGATCTGCGAATGAATTTGATTTCAGGGATCGCTCTAGATCGAGACGGGTACAAGAATCCTTCGCCAACAGGAAGTGGAGACTCACCAAGGGATCATTGGTGATTGCTAAATGAGTTGCTCCTTACACGTTGTACAAGACAACCACTGAGGTATGTGAAGGTGGATTACATGCGGCTGTAGATGATACGCCTGCAGATTTATAGCACTAGAGATTGGAATATATGAGTGAGAAGGGACTGCAGATCCTATACAAGAAGTCATTCATCTCATTTGCAAAAGGTACAATTGTGAATTCTTGTGATTATTGTTTATTTGGAAAACAACACCGGGTATCATTTCAAGCAACTCATGGAAGAAAATTAAATATACTTGATTTAATGTATTATGATGTTTGTGGTCCAATAGATGTAGAATCAATGGGAGATAATAAATATTTTCTCACATTCATTGATGATGCTTCACGTAAATTGTGGGTTTATTTCTTGAGAACAAAAGATCATGTATTTCAAGTTTTTCATAAATTCCATGCTTTGGTGGAAAGGGAGACAGGTCAAAAACTAAAGCGTCTCAGGACAGAAAATGGAGGAGAGTATACTTCAAAGAAGTTTGAATAGTACTGCTCAAGCCATGAAATCAGACATGAGAAAACAGTTCCTGGAACCCCACAAAACAATGGTATAGTTGAAAGGATGAATCAGACCATTGTCGAAAAAGTGAGAAGCATGCTCAAAATGGAAAAACTACCTAATTCATTTTAGGGTGAAGCAGCTTGCACAACATGTTACCTGATTAACAGAAGTCCATCAGTTCCATTAGAGTTTGACATTCTAGAGAAAGTCTAGACCAATAAAGAGGTGTCCTACTCCCGTCTGAAAGTGTTTGGATGTAATGTTTTTGCACATGTGCCGAAGGAGCAGAGAACGGAGCTGGATGACAAAGTTATTCCATCCATCTTCATAGTTTAGGGAGATGAAGAGTTCGACTACAGATTGTGGGACCTAGAAAGGAAAAAGATCATCAGAACCAGAGTTGTGATCTTCAGAGAACATGTGGTCAGGAATGATAGTGATCAATCAACAAAGACCAAAAATGATAATGGTACAATTACTAACTTTGTTATTACTCCTACTATACTTGTATCTAATCCTTCCACAGGTGAAGAATGGCTCATCGAAGGTGCATATGAAGAGGTTGATGAGCAAGGGGAGAATCCTATTCCACAAGAGGAAGAAGAAGAGCAAAAACAAGAAGAAGAAGGACAACAACCTTTGAGAAGATCTGAGAGAGAGAAGGTGGAGTCCACAAGGTATCCTTATTCAGAGTATATCCCCGTCACATCACTGATGAGGGGAAGCCAGAGAATTTCAAGGAGGTGCTATCTCATCCGGAACAAATCTAGTGAATGGAAACCATGCAAGAAGAGATGAATTCTCTACAGAAGAATGGCACGTACAAATTGGTTGAACTTCCAAAAGGAAAAAAACTTCTCAAATGCAAGTGGATCTTTAAGCTCTAGAAAGATGGAAACAACATGCTGGTTAGATACAAAGCTCGATTGGTGGTAAAAGGTTTCGAACAAAAGAAATGTATTGATTTTGATAAAAAAAATTTCACCTGTTGTCAAAATGACTTCTATGCGAACAATCTTGAGCTTGGCAGCTAGCCTAGATCTTGAAGAGGAGCAGTTGGATGTGAAAACTACAACTTTGCGTGGAGAATTGGAAGAAGAGGTCTATGTGGAGCAACCAGAAGGTTTTGACGTAAAGGCGAAGAAACACATGGTGTGCAAGTTGAGATAAGAGTCTTTATGGGCTGAAACAAGCACCAAGGTAGTGGTACAAGAAGTTTGAGCCATTCATGAGAAGTCAAACGTACAGAAAGACTTTTTCAGATCCATGTGTATACTATAAGAAATTCTCTAACAATAACTTTATCATCTTGTTGTTATATGTGGATGACATGTTGATTGTGGGACAAGACAAGAAGTTAATTGCCAAGTTGAAGGAAAATTTGTCCAAGTCAATTGACATGAAAGACTTGGGTCCAGCACGACAAATTTTAGGAATGGAAATTGTCTGAGATAGGACAAATTAAAAGTTGTTGCTGTCACAAACGAAGTACATTAAACGTGTGTTAAAACGCTTCAACATGATGAGTGCTAAACCAGTTATCACGCCTCTTGTTGTTTATATGAAGTTGAACAAGATAATGTGTCCTATAACAAAAGAAGATAAAGAAAGTATGGCTAAAGTTCCATATTCCTCTGTCGTCGGGAGCCTGATGTATGCAATGGTATGTACCAGACCTGATATTGCTCATGATGTCGGTATTCTTGATAATCCCAGAAAAGAACATTGGAAAGCTGTGAAGTGGCTACTTATGTATCTAAAAGTAACCTCAGATAAATGCTTGTGTTTTGGGAGATCGGATCCAGTCTTGAAGGGTTATACCGATGCTGATATGGCCGGTGATACTGATAATAGAAAATTCATTACTAGATATCTATTTACTTTTTCAGGGGAGAGCTATATCATGGAAGTCTAAATTGCAAAAGTTCTTTGCATTTTCAACAACTGAAGCAGAGTTCATTGCCACTACAGAAGCTGGCAAGGAGATGGTATGGCTTAAGCGGTTTCTTCAAGATCTGGAATTGCATCAAAAGGAGTATGTCTTCTATTGTGACAGTCAAAGTAAAATAGACTTGAGCAAGAACTCCATGTATCATGCAAGAATAAAGCATATCGATGTGAGATATTTTTGGATTCGTGAGCAAGTGGAGAATGAATATTTGCAGGTCAAAAAGATTCACACAAGTAAAAATCATGCGGATAAGATGACCAAGACGATACCAAGAAACAAGTTCGAGCTATGCGAAAAGCTTGTCGGAATGAGCTCTATATGAAAATTTGGAGAACCTCTTTCAGGTACATGGGACTGGAGGGGGAGATTTGATGGGTCCATCCCATGTGAAAGGAAGACATCTTCCTTTGGTTTTGAAATTCAAGCCAACTAAAGGAATAGTAAGGAAGGTTTTATGGCAAATATTTCCTTGGTTTCACAATGAATATTTGACTTTGCCATTAACATGGCATTATTGATGACATCAATGAAGCAATCTTAAGCACTATAAATAAGTGTCTTGTTCTCAATTGCTAAACACACCAACAAAGAGAGTAAGAAAGAGTGAGGTATCACAGACAGGGTATAAGAAAATAGTATGTGAGAAAAATAGAAAGTATGAGCGATATTGTTGTGGGAATATCAAAAGAGGGTTATTTCTTTTGAGTGTTGTAGTGGTCTTTGGAGTATTTTACTATGGCCTACAAAGTGTAAAAGTCCTTGCTATAGTGATATCAGTTGCTCTTCTCGGGCCGTTGTTTTTCCTTATTCAAAAGGGTTTTCCACATAAAAATTTTGGTGTCATTGTCACTCTTTTATTCTTGTTAATTACTGTATCTCGGTGTTATGTTATTATTTCGCTTTTATTACCGTGAATATCCGTGGAGGTTTATTCCCAACACTCACTTTTCAATATTTTAAAACATAACATTGGCAATATGTCCTCCCTGATGAGTCTATCCTAGTGGGCGTTTGGATGTAAGAATTGTAAAATTCCAAAAAGTAAAAGTGAAAAAAGAATTCAAAGTGAAAATGGTATTTGAAAATTAGAGTTGTGTTTGGATATGAATATTATTTTGGGTTGTTTTTGAAGTTTTATGAGTGATTTGAGTTAATATTTTGAAAAACAGTTTTTTCGAGTTTTTCAAATTTTCGAAAAAAGTTCAAAATTCATCTTCAAGTGAAAATTGGAAAATTATATTCAAACACTAATTTCGGAAAAAAGTGAAAAAATTTGGGAAAAAAATGAATTTTTTTTTAAAGTCCAAACGGGCTAAGTTGGGAGTATTTTAACGTTTTTGGTGAGTAGAGAAAGAAAAGCAGTGTTGCTCCACCAAAGAAAGAAAAAAGATTGAGTTTCTAATTTACACGATATTATCTATCTTTTGGAGATATAGCATGATATTGGCTTCTTTTATGATGTTAATCCATTAAATTCTCTCACTGCAGTTGTCAACCAGCAATTTTGCGACTCACGTCTGCTTTTATACTGTCATCTTCCTATATCTTTGGCCACTTCTCTGCCAATAACTTTTTCTTCTTGCTCGCGGTCATCCTCTCTTTTGATATGACAATAACCTCGTACAGTCATCAGCTTGCTACTTAGCAGTTATTACTAGTTAATAATCAATAATTTAAGGATCAGTGTCTTATTTTACTTATACTCTCAACTGAGAGTGATCGAATGCTTTCAGACAGTACTGAGCTTGTCAATCTACTTCCTTGATGAAATGATATTAATTAGGAAACATTTATTGTAGCTTTATTCTGATAAATATGAAGGGGCAAATGATAAAAAGCCTCAAGACTCAGAAAAAGCGCCAATAGAAGTATTTACAGAAAAGTAAACAGACAACTTTTATTAGATTGAAACAAATCACACAGTGCAAATGTACCTCTCTAGTGGAAAAATAAGGTAAACATGAACGATATCTTTAATTTTTTCTTTCCCCCTTATTCTTGTGGGGTACAAACGTAGTGTCACATATTATGTAAATTATTGAAGAACAGCCAGCTGCATGTAGCCAACAAGTTTGAAACCATTTAACATGACAATTTGAAGGTCCTCCATTTGTGCAACTCAAAATTCTTGTGCTTCTGGTTGATGTATGCATCAGCCTGCGTATTGATATTCTTCTCTCTTTTTTGTTGATCACAGCTTAATTTGTTTTTGAAAAGTGAGTAAACATTTGGGTAGAGAGGAATATCAGGGTGCATGGTTGGGGATTTCTCCATTCTTTTAATATGATCGAGGAAATTATCTTCAGACGTCGCTTTCCAATACTGAATGGATCTCATATTTTCTTGATTTGCTCAAGTAATAATTAGCCCTTAGCTTATTCTTTCTGCAGCTTGAGCAATCATGTATATATTGAAGGCCCAAACACACTGCTTTAAATATTCCAAAAGGACAGATGCCTCGATTTCTATTGGATCCGATTATATTCCTTCTGTCTAGTCTGTATATATCCAACAGTTGATTCTATTGATATTTCGGCACAGAATCAAAAGTTGTATTTTGCAAAATTTAACATTAATATATATAATGATACCGATCACATTTATCTCAAGTTATTCTCTAAGCTTTAGAGACACCAACTAATATAGGTAAATGCTGTAACAAATAGTTCACCATTATCTATAGTTTAATTATGTGAAGTCCTAATGTTCTTAATGGGGGCCTTGAAGGTATCTAGGAACAGATGTTACATGCTCAAAGATTTCCCACTTAAAAAATAGTAGACGCGGTTGGTTCTATTACAAGATGCATGTGTTTCACATGTTTATCCTTGGGCATTTGAATGATCCACTCATCATCGGGAAGTTTGTGGATACATGCCTTGGCCGAATCTGTTATTACGTTAATACGACCAAGATTTTACTCCATTCTGTCTTGTAAAATTTGTTGTGCCTTCTTCTCCTCACGTGTCCGAATAATCTTAGTTTTACTTTCCTATCTTGTCGTGGCCCCTGGGAACGGCAAGATGTGGGAAGAGAAACTTAATGTCACCATCCAAATTTCTAACCATAAGGATCGTGATGGGGCCTAACACCACACTTGCTAGGCAAGCCAACGTTAGAGTTCGATTAGCTATTTTCCTATGATTATTCACTTAAACATAATAAAATAAATTTAAAGTAAACTTAATCTAATGGTTTCTAAAGAATAACTCCAAATATAAAATAATAAACAAATAAATAAACTGAGCCACGAACTAATTATATAAATAACTCTAAGACTACCCCAGGGTCTGGTGTCATAATTCACGAACTACTAAAGAATACTACAAATAATGAGCTGAAAGAAATAATATATACTGTTTTGAGAAAATATAAAACAGTCTCTACGAACTAAGAGAAAACTCTCGGGATCTGCGAACGCCGGCAGATATACCTCGTGAATCCGGATAATGAATAGCGGCTACTAAAAGTCTCTATTGTTGGCCGGTACCTGGATCTGCACAAAAGAGTGCAGAGTGTAGTATCAGTACAACCGACCATATGTACTGAGTAAGTGCCGAGCCTAACCCCGACGAAGTAGTGACGAGGCTAACGCGAGGCAATTATAACTTAACCTGCGACAATATATGTATATAATAAAGTAATAAAGCAATTCTACACAAACAAGAAAATATAACTGCAACAATGAATAAATAAAATAAATCAGTCGCTTATTCCAGGCCTCGGTTGTCACCAAAATTTCACACAACTTTCCAAGTTTTCAAACTTTAATTTAAAATAACTCAATGTGCAAGATATGGGAAAACATAGAGTAAAACAGTACATTTTCCAAATCTTTGCGTTAAAATCAATAACACATAAATATCCTCCCTCATCACTATCTTGTTGCGGCGTGCAACCCGATCCCACTTGTCCACCCTTATCACTATCATTTATTTCCCCTGTCCGCCCTTATCTCTATCATTTATTTCCCCTGGCCGCCCTTATCACTATCATATTGTCCACCCTTATCACTATCAATTAATTTATTTATCAAAAACTTTCACAATTCAAGCCAAGTCTTTCACAATACGTTTATCTCAACAATTGTAAACAGAACACAGTATAGCTCACAAGCTGTATCAAATATTATTTCATAATGAAACCAACCAAAATATATGTAAATATCGCAACACTGTCATCCAGCTCAACCTTTATGTACCATAACAAAACCAAGGGAAAATCAAACACTTTTAATACGCGTGAAACAATACTTGGCAATAATCTAATGAAAACAAATAGTCAAGTAGCATATGTGGAATAATTCAATTACGTACTTGAACATATTTCTAAAAGTCGCCTATAAATGAATATTTTCATCTATTCACTCATGACCTAAATTTAATGAGCTCCAAATAATTTATCTTATCCTATCGTTTTACATTTTTAAAGTCTGGGATCCTACTCTACAATATTATTAATACTTTTTTTTTTTGGTTTATTGGTCTAAGGTTTAAGACTTCAATAAATCTTCAAAAGAAAAACATAAAAACGATAATCCAAATGCATTCTTGATCTATATAACATCAAGACAAAAGTACATATGACTCTTATTTAGGTCTTAGATTTATTGCAGCAAAGATCATCACTTGGCCGTATAAACCTCAACAATCATAAAACAGTCAAGCGGGAAAGAATTTAAATGGAAAACGGAAAAGGGATCATGGTAAACAACAATTTGGTAGTGCATAGGTACTCGTCACCTCACCTATACACTACACACAAGCAATTTCACATAACAATCAGATTGGGGATTCCTATTCCCTCAAGTCAAGGTTAAACCAAGCACTTACCTCAACTTCGCATGACACTCAGTGTTCAATTATAGTTTTCCTCTTGAATTCACCTCCAATACACTCGAATCTAACCATAATTAACTTAATATCATTAATTAATTCTAAAGGAACTAATTTTACTGAAAATTATAATTTTTCCTAAGTTTTCTCAAAAAAAGTTAAAACCCGATCCCGGGCCCGCTTGGTCTAAACTCGGAGTTCGGACCAAATTACGTTCACCCATTCACCCACGAGCCCGAATATACAATTAGTTTCGAAATCCGACCTCAATTCGAGGTAAAAGTTAGATTTTTACAAAATTCCCTAATTCTACCCAAACCCTCAATTTTTACCATGAAAATTCTTAGTTTTTGATTTAAAAGTGATAAAAAAACATGGGATAATTGAAATATAACCAAAAAAAAATGAGTAGAGAACACTTACCTCAATCCCTATAGTGAAAATCGCCCAAATCCGAGCTCCCCAACTCAAAATATGACCGAATGAAAAAACCCTAGTTTTATATATTTTTTTACCAGCTATTCTACCTCGTTTCTGGTACCAAACTATCCCAAAACTCGATTTTTATGTCTCCAGTGAATTACTTGTGAAATTATGGTCAAGTTAGGCTTTTGAATCACTTAATTTTACTTTATAATGAATAAGATATGTCGGTTTTAATATATGCAAATAGTGCATATTTCTAAATATGCTGCCAGTGGCAATTTCGTAATTAATCAGAAAAAATCTGGCAACCTTAGTAAAATGACCATAAAATCCTCATACGATGTCCAAATTCAACGATTCTTTTTTCTACGGGTCCGTAATTACGATACGGATCTAATACTTCATTCAAAATAGAAACTGAAACTCATTTGTTCAATATGATATCATTCATGCTTAAAGAAACGACGTCGAAGCCTAAGAAAGAACGAGCGCAACACAACTCAAACCTATTTGAAACTCACACGAGCCCTCGGGGCTCTAAACCAAACATGCACACAGGTCCAAAAATATGATATGGACTTGCTCGTGCGATCAAATCATGAAAATAACATGTAAAACTATGAATTAAACCTCAAAACTCATCATTTTTCTCGAGAATACTTCAATTTCACTATTTCTCAACAGGACGTCCGAATCACGTCAAATAAACTCTGATTCTCACCAAACTTCACAGTTAGTATTCAAATACTATAACAAATTTGCACCGGGCGCCAGAACCAAAATACGAGCCAGATATCAATGGTTTCAAACGTTAATTCTTTTCTTTATTTCATTAATAATTCGGCAAAATAATTTCTTTCAAAAATTGATTTCTAAGGCTTGGGACCTCGGAATTCATTTCCAGGAATACGCCCAAATCCGATATTTTATTGCGGACCTCCCGGGATCATCGGAACACAGATCCGAGTCCGTTTACTAAAAAAATAGTGACTCAAGTCAACTAAAACCAAATTTTAATTCTAAAAATTATTATTTCTTATATTTTCGCATAAAAGCTTTCCGGTTTCACGCCCGGACTGCGCACGCATATCGAGATAATTAGAATTAGTCTTTGTATGACTAATAAGCCTATAAACAGAGTATTTATTCATAAAATGACCCATTGGGTCATCACAATTAGATGGTTCAAACATATGAAAAGAAGAAGAATAGATGCCCGAGAAAGGAGGTGTGAGAGGTTGGCCTTGGAGGGTCTAAGGATCGGTAAGGGTACGCCAAAGAAGTATTGAGAAGAAATGATTGAGCTAGACATAACGATGCTCCAGCTTACTGAAGACATGACCCATAATAGGAAGGTGTGGAGGTCGAAGATTAGAGTAGAAGATTAGGTAGCCGAGCATTTTCCTTGTTCACGCCAGTAGTATTAGTACGTACATTTGTATTTTATTGGTCTTAGGTTTCTAATACTACTTGTTATTTCTTTCATTTCAGTCATCTTACTATCTTCTTGTTATTAATGCTTCTTTTCCATGGCTTCTCACTGGTGTTTCTTACCCAAGTCCTAATCCCTCAAGTCAAGGTTAACCACGACACTTACCTCGCTCCAAAGACTAATTCAAAGCTCTACAGGGGCCTTAACCATAGAATCCAACTCGAAACCACTCGTATCTAAACACAATTGAATCAATAATATCAAATAATGCTAAAGGAATCAATTACAATGCATAAATTTAGAATTTCCAAACTTTTTCCTGAAAATTCAAAAATCGACCCCGGGCCCATTTGGTAAAAATCCGAGGTTCGGACCAAAATCCATTTACCCATTCTTTTCGTTGTTGTGCTTATGCTTTCCTGAGCCGAGGATCAACTAGAAGTAACCTTTTTTATCTCCACAAAGTAGGGGTAAGGTCAGCGTACACACTGCCCTTTGCAAATCTTAGTATATGAAATTACACTAAAGGGTCGTTTGGTAGAGTGTATAAGAATAATGCTGAATAGGGCGTATTAGTAATGCTGGTATTAGTTATGCTTGCATTAGTTATGCTGGTATTAGTTATGCTTGCATTAGTTATGCTGACATATTCCTTATCCATTGTTTGGTTTGATGTATTAAAGCATTGCACAATTTCTAAAAGAATTGCTTGTTTACAAAAATACCCTCATAACCAGTCCATCACTTTACCTTTTTAAAAGAAACATATGTTGAGCAATGTTTGTATATGAAAAATTTATAAGCGAATTATTTGATTTGTCTATTTATATTGTAGTAGAACTTAATATTTATTTATAAAAAAAATATGCTAAGTGTTTATTTATTACTACGAATATAATTTTATTTCTCACTTTCTTGGATTATTTCAATTATATAATAACATATTTTAATCAAGTATAAATTTTGAAGGACATTTTTGTCTTTGCATTGTTAATACCATGGTTTCTTATGCATTAGTTACGCATAGAATAATACCAAATAGAGTATATAACTAATGCTTGCATAACTAATACCTAAGTTCAAAAAGTATATCAAACAAAGTATTACTAATATACAAAGTTAATGCATACATTATTTTACCTAATGTATCCTACCATACGACCCCTAGGTGTATTGATTTAGTGGCGAACACAATAAGAACAAATGGTGGATCAAATGTCAATATCAACCAAAGGTGTCCTGGGAGTAGAGAGTAACTAGACATTGAAGTCGTTATAGGTGAAGCCTCATGTAGCGTACAATTTACTTACTTTTAGAATATAGAGCAAAATCGCAAATTATCAACAATCCCCCGAACATATATTTAAGTGTATACTGTTACTCCGTATTTGTTTTTAACTTACAAATAATCTAAAATGGCAGATATTGTTTACTCTATCATGACGGTAAATTGACACATCTTATGAGTATTGCGGGTTCAAGAATTTTCTATATAATTTTAGCCAGAAAACAATAACAAAAAGTAATAAAATTTGGTGTACTCCAAACACCCTTTTTCTCCTCAACTTATGCCAAGTAAAAACACTTGCCGACCATCTAACTTCTCAATGACAATCATATAAACATTTTTTAATCCGTTAGCATATAAGTACGGTACTACTTCACACTCTTTTAGCTCCAAGATCGAGGCAACATGCCAAGCCGTTAACATGAATAATCACGTTTGATATTTGATGGTTTCATAAAAAATATTAACCAGAAGAATTTTATTAAAACTTCTTGCCAATGAGCGCCTTAAATTTTAGATTTCAGATGAGTCACTCTTTAACAAGAACGTATATTTCTCTGCCTCCTTGCTATTACCAAGAAAAACATTCATATGCATTAAGCACTAATTTCAAGATACGACTACTACCATAGTATATATCACACAGCTAGTTCAAGTAACAACTTAAAAGAGTTTGTCGAACCACTGTACTTGACAAAAAGTAACCAAACATCCCACAAATTATTCATACCCCAAAACTATCCATCCATCACACGGTAGGACAAACAGTAAATCTCCCCTACTGCTCTCCAGCAATAAGATCCATGACAACACGCTTGATGCTTCCGTTGTTCTTCTTAAGCAGCTTCTTGTTCATTTCTTTGTCGGAGAAACCCTGCATTCACAAAATACCCATAGTCAGCCTGGAATAATTCTTGCACGAGCAACAGAAGAGTGAAAAGAGAAGTTGAAACTTCCAGTTTTTCTTTGACCTCTAAGATTAACCTACCATCTCCTCCAGCTCTTCGAGGATAGGATCCCACTCAGCAACACCACACAGATCATCAACAGACTGCTCCAAGTCATACTCATTCTTCCTCAGGATTTCCTTGTTCAAATCCACCTGCTTGAACCCCATTTCCTCCAGCTCACGGAGGAGGGACACCTCAATTTCGTTATTCCCTCTAGCACCCTGGGGTGGTGCCTGCGTATCTACAGCAGCGGATGGTACCACACAAGTAACTGCTGGTGCTTCCTCAGACAAATCAATAATTGGATATGAAATTGATGAACCAGGTGCAGAAGAACTTGACTTGTCACCAAACCCAACCAACAAGCTATCATTAGTAGGAAATATGGCCTCCTGCTCCTTGTTTTGGTTTACATCAGCCACTGAATCAACCAACTCTATCTTTGTGCTAGAGCTCTTAGGCTCACGAAGGACATTCTGAGGTTCTGGATTCACAAAGATAATCTCAGATCCAGATGCTCCATCGCCGGCAGGAGGTAAGTTCAAGTTTAACCCCTGAAAGGCTTCGTGGACCAACGCCTCTTTTGGAAGGTTTGATGAAGCATCAACCTGCATGCACGAGGGAACAGTCTTCACATCAAAATTAGAAAAACATCATATAATGAAGAGCACTGAGGCAAGCAAACCATTCTGACCTGGATAAGCACCCATACACGCTGGCCAAATTTCTGCCCTGAAGACGAAGCCATCCTCCAGTAGGATATGTACCTACCACGATGCTCAGGAGCAGTAAAATCAACTGCCACATCAAGCTCCTTGTCAACAGCCAAGCCAGCTGTAGTTATCTGCAATGCATATGACATCATGTCATGAAAACTCTCCAGATACTTAATTCAATAACTGTCATCAAGCAGGAATTATAAGCACAAGAAACTGATTTCTCTTATAACTTCTCACCTCTAATTCAACAGAGAATCTATCACTTAACCTATCTCCCCCAATCCAGACAAGTTGAGTTCCTTGGGGCCAGACAAGGTTACCATTATTCCTCATTCTCCAGATCTTGGTAAATCGAGTCAAGGGGGCCATGATGGTTCCATCCAGGATATTGACATCCTGTATGAAGCGGCTGTCCAGCTTTGGCCGACCTGGTTTCACCCCATAACCTCGAGAGACTTGTGGAACAGTTGGGATACGAAACCTCGCAGCATGCTGTATACGACCACCCAAAAAAAGGAGTAAATAGAGGTGAAATAGAGAGAGAAGACACTATGAGAACTGACAAGTTTGAAAAACAACTCCTTGTACCAGATCATGTAAACCCTTGAAAGACAAGGGATGCCGGTAAGTTAAAGGACGATCCATTCTGATGTAATCAGCATCATTCCCCATTTTAGTAAAGCATATGCTGCAGAGATCATAGTTCTCCCGTCTGCATCAACACAAGATATTGGCTGTATCAGTTAATGTCAGCTTAGTAAAAACTACAAATAAATACAATTACAGGGTCCTTACACTTTAGATATGAATCTAGGGCCAGTTATTGGATGAACACCACAACCATCACAACGAACACCTCTGTGGAAAATAGCCCCAGTCCCATCACTGTGATTATGACTCCTTTTAAGTGGGACCTCGAGAGGAGGTGAGACGGGGCCGTTTGGCACCCCCGAAAATGAACACTCATTTGCAGG
This sequence comes from Nicotiana knightiana, assembly GCA_005239525.1. Classification (NCBI taxonomy): domain Eukaryota; kingdom Viridiplantae; phylum Streptophyta; class Magnoliopsida; order Solanales; family Solanaceae; genus Nicotiana; species Nicotiana knightiana. Next base: position 43,585 of record ML404316.1, on the reverse strand, counting down.
AACCTGAACTAGACGTGAAGCGTTCTTTGGCACCTGGGTAAATGGACACTCATTCGCAGGGACCGGAACTAGGCGTAAAGTAGGCATCTTGATAGAACTGCCACTGGAATCTGCATTACGGGAATCCCAGGTGCATTGTTTCAATTTGTCAAAACTTGCAGAGCCACCCATATCAACGGGCTTAACTACAGAATGATTCTTGCCGGGCTTCTCCCCAGAAGGCTTTTCTGGTGGAACAGGTGAGGCACTATTATATGAGAAGGCAAGAGGCTTTCCACCAGGACAAGCACCAAATTTCTTATCCTTCTCCTCCCCACTATTTACCAGCAATGTGTGAGCTTTAGGACCTTTGGATGACGATGGCGCAGTTTCAGTTCGATCAGCTTCCAAAGCTTTCGATTTAGATCTTAGCTTGATCCAGGCATCTAACGCATCATCCACATATTTAAATTCTGACTCTATAGCTTTAGCCGTTCTCCCTGCATCATTCAGTGCAGTGTGGGGCTCGTTCTTCTTTATGGATGGCACCCGACTTTTACCATTTGAATTACCTCCATCAGCAACCATAGTATTTTCATTAGATGCTCCACTAGGGAAGCTTGTTTCTTTGACAGGCTGAGACCCTGAAGGCTGATTCTGGTAGTAGGATAGCCCCATCTTAGAGATACCATCAACAAGCTCAGCAAGGATTGGAGCAGAGGATGAGGCCCTTGAAGTCAGGTCAGAATAGAGCTTCATTACAGTTTCACGCAGAGGTTCTGGCACGGACTTGAGAACATCAGAAACACTGGAATTCAAGTTTGGAAATGGAGGCTGAACACGAGGTGATCGTAAGGGAGTAGAACTTTCACTGGATCTAGATGAAGGCCTGCTACTTCTTACGGCAGCATTCAACCTCACAGATATTCGCAAGGGATTCAGGTCCTGCCTCATAACATCCTGCAGATCCTCATCATCAACAAGTGTAACTACATCGCCATCCTCATCAACATATGTTAGTATGAGTTCAGCATCACGAGCAATGTTGAAAAGTTGAAAGATCTTGTCACTTAATCCATCCATGTCAAGATCAAGTTTCTCATTGACGACACGAGCATTGAATCGCCTGAGTGTCTCTTCATACTTGACCTACAAACCATAATGTTGTTAAAGTAGGCCACACAAAAGAGTGGTGACCCCAGAACTCAAAACAGCAGCTCTGCCATCGCTCAGCAATATTGTTGCACAATATGAAAACATATACCATGATGTTCATTATGTTTTCGTGAAGAACAAACTACTATAATATATACAAATGTGCACACTCTACCAAGTAGAAGGCACAAAAAGGCCAGAGATATATTTTAAAAGTAAACCACAACAAGGGCACTCCTTTATGAAATTGAAAGCTCAAACAACCGCTAAAATTAAAGTTACCAATTTGGGAAGACAGAAATGTCCCAAATCGCTAGCTCAACTTAACAATAACAACCGTATGAAACACCAAATATTTTGCATGTCTCAACGATGGAAAACTAAAGGTTGTTCTGAATGAGCAGACAGATAAAGCACAAAAATTATGACGAGCACAGTATACCAATACAAAAAATACTTGCAGAAGTGGTAAATATTGAGTAATCACTGCTGTTCATGAAAAAAAATAATCGTAAATCAGTCTATTCGCAGAAGAAATAACTTAAATTTAGCCGTTAAACAAAGAGGACATCAAAGCCGAAATTAATAAGGTATATATACAAAACAAAAAGAGATATAAGTGCTTATCAACTCAAACAGAAAGACGATATGAAAGCCGATCAAAATAACATAAAATTGAAAGAAAAAAGAACCTATGAAAATCGAACCTTGATCACAATAGCAGACTCCATAGCCATAGGTAGGTAGAGTGAGATATCAGTAGACAATCGGTTAGAGAGTAGCGTTCCAGGTAAGCCGCAGAAATTCAGATGAAAGATAAAACAGATGAAAACAAAACCCTAACCCTAGAAATTCAGGAGAAACAAGACGAACAATTCAACAAAGTTGAGCGATATAAACGGTGAAAGAAAATATGAGATAATAATGAAGAACCAGATTTTCACGAAATAACTCCACGCGTATCCGTAAGCCGCGCTTCTCTCACTAAAACCTCAACGCTGTGTGTGTTTTCGCAGGACTATCAATTTTATAGTCTTTTTGGGCGAGCCCGATTTTCTTTTTTTTGCGTCTTTCTTTTATTAAATTTTATCTTTTAAAATACTTGTATTTCTTGTTCCCAAAGAAACCAACAGGGCTAAGGAAACCAAAAAGTCTTCTGAGTCATTATCCGAACCGATAATAATCTGTTTGCAAGAGCACGATAAATAGAGTTGGACCCTCGTGTATTAACGCTTTGATTGGTTAGTTGAGGCGGTGAAAAGTTTTCCTACTATGAGCCTCTTTTTGGACATAAATTTTTTTTTTCTTTTTTTCAAAAAAATTATTTTTTTCGAAATCAGTGTTTGTTCATAAAATTTTTAATTTTCACTTAAAGATGCATTTTAGAAATTTAAAAAATTCTAAAAAGCTATTTTTCAAAATTTTCGCTCAAATCATTCACAAAAACTTCAAAAACAACCCAAACTAAAATTTATGTCCAAATACAACTCTAAATATATCACCAAAGTGTTTGATCCGGAGAAATATTTCATGAAAATATTTTCTTTGAAAATAAGTTATTCTTATATTTATTTTCTAGTGTTTAGTTAGCTCGAAAAAAATATTTTTTGAAAATTATAAACACTAGATAAACATTATGGAAGATAAAATTAATAAGGTCGGGGGAAGAGCACTGCGATGGAGGTCAGGGCCCGAAGTTAGAGGCTGGTGTCCAGGCCGGGTTGGGTTTGAGATTGGGGTTAAGATCAAATCAAGGTCAATAATAAGGGTTTGAGGACGAGGTTCGAGGTTCGAGGTTAGGGTCGGGACTAGTGATATAGGTTAAGGTACAGGTCCGGGACTAGTGATTGGGTTTCAAAGTTTTATCATGATCAGAGTCTGGTTCAAGGTTTAGGTTTTGGGGATCGGGGCTAGGGCTAGGGCTAGGTTCAAGTTAGGGGTCCATGCCAAACACAACGACTTGAAATTTTTTTTCAGCATTTTTTGAAATTTTACAATTCTTATGTCCAAATGCCTACTATAATTAACTAGTATTAGTTCCCCGCACGATCTACTCATAATTTTATAATCCCATTAAACTTTATCTATATTATATTAAAAGTTGTTGGATCGAATGAACATTCAACCGCGTCATCATGGCAGCGATGGATGTCAAACCTTTATTCGTAAAAGGTCTTCCATACTTTGAATCCAGCCGGACTTCCTGCCCATCGAGTACTTTTAATAATGTATTGGCATAGGCGGTCCCCGTCTCAGTGTAGGAAGCCCTTAGCGAAATATCATTCGCCTTTTTTATCATTTAAAAATAGAGTTTACATTGGATAAAATAGTAATTTAGTTATTTTCTTAATATGTAGAAATACTCATTTGATTATTTTCCTAATATGTAGAAATACTCAATTATTTATTTTTTTCATATAAACTATATGACCTAGTTGTTCGTTCCAATAGCTCTAAAAGAAAGATACAATATGTTTGAAGAATTATAATAAAAATATACAACGATTTCGATCATGTTAGATTTAATATTGTAACGACTCGACCGGTCGTCTTGAGCTCTAGCACATCGTTCATCGGTTTGAAGTCGTGAGCAACTCCATTTCAGGTATTATGACTTGTAGGTGTGGTCAGAATTGAATTTCGGGAAGTTTAGAGTTGATTTGGAAAGAAAATTCTCATTTCAAAAGCCTTAAGTTGGAGAAATGGACTAAGATTGGAGTTTTGAGTAAACAACCTCTGAATCAGGATTTGAAGGTTCCAGCAGGTTCGTATGATGATTTCGGACTTTGGTGTGTGTCCGGATCGGGTTTGGATAACCCGGGAGCGGTTCGGCGTATATTATGGAAGTCAGTATTTTGAAGAAAATTTCCTACGTTTGGCTTGAAGCGCATTTCAGTGTTATTGATGTCCGTTTGGGATTCCGAGTCTGGGAATAGCTTCATATGGTGATTCGGGAGTTGGGAGCGCGATCGGAGGTGAATTTGAATGTCCGTAGGTCATTTTGAAGTCATTTGGCTAAAGATAGAAATTTGAAGGTTTTCGAGATATCCGACCGGAAGTGAAAATTTTGATATCGGGGTCGGAATGCGATTCTGGAAGTTGGAGTAGGTCCGTAATGTCAAATATGATTTGTGTGAAAAATTTGGGGTCAATCGGACGTGATTTGATAGGTTTCGGCATCGGATGTAGAAGTTAGAAATTTCTAAGTTCATAAAGTTGGGATTTGGGTGCGATTCGTGGTTTCGATGTTGTTTGATGTGATTTGAGGCCTCGAGCAAGTCCGCATTATGTTTTGGAATAGGTTGGTATAATTGTACGGGGTCCCGGGGGCCTCGGGTGGATTCCGGTGATTAACGGATCAAGTTTGAAGAAGGTTGGAATTTGCTGTCATCTGGTGTGACCGCACCTGCGAGGCTTTGGCCGCAGGTGCAAAAAGAAGTGATGGTCTAGCTGGGAGCGCAGGTGCGATGATATTTCTGCACCTGCAAAGTCACAGATGCGGGCTATGGGGCGCAGGTGCGAAATTGGCTTGAGCTGAGGAAAGCCGCAGGTGCGGAGGTTTTTCCGGAGGTGCGAAAAATGGCCTGGGCAGAATGTTTTAAAACTGAGATTTGTTGGTCATTTCCTTCCATTTTCTTTTGGTTTGGACGATTTTGAGGAGCTTCAAGAGTGGGTTTTCGTCAAGGATCGCAATTTTTGGGGCGTTGTGCGTCCGTTGGAGTCGTCGGAAAGGCTTGGAAGCCGGTTATGGAATTTTGGAGCAAGGTAAGTCTCCTTTCTAACTTTGTGAGGAGGAATTGTCCCCCTAGGTGAACTAATTAAGTATGTGTTATTATCTTCGGGGACTACGTACGCACGAGGTGACGGGAGTCCGTGCGTAACTACTATTATGCCATGTCCGGGTAGTCTAAGACCCACTAGTATGCCTTATGTATTGTACATGTGATCCTGCCTGTATTATTATACTGCTAATGTAATCGAAATCGTAATTGAATATCTAAAGAAGACTAGAGTTCATTTTCTTAATCATCTAGAAAGAAAATTGATTCCTCCGTGGATAATTGTATATTTGATAGGGTTATATTATTGAATATTACTAAACTTGACAAATGAGTTTCAAAATAAAGATTTAAAAGCTATATTTCATGTTTCTTTAAGAAGAATTTTACCACTTTCCTGAGAAACTGCTTTCTTGATAAAAATGTGGACTTATTATGTGAATATGTGTACATATGAGCACCTGAGTCGTAGGTATGATTCGCGAGCAAGCTAGCCGTATTATTTTTATGTTGACCGCGTCGCATGATCGATTCGCGAGCGGGAAAAAATAGATGCATCTATGGTTCGAGTCGTTCGACCCTTCGGTAGTGTATAGTTTATTATTGTTGGTCCGCGCCGTTCGACCCTCAGCATTGCTTGCGCATGATATTTACTACGTATTTGCTGTGATTTTTGCCTGATTACTGGCCTGGAGTTTTAAGTTGTCAACTTAAATGACAGTAAAGTTATTAAAATTTTTGGAAGAAGTTGTTCCTTCCCGTTGATTATTTGTTATTTGATTAAATCACTGATGTTGATTAATTGTTATTAATATGAAGAAGATTTAAAGTGTTAAATGTGGAAAGAGTTGATATTATTTATTCAAGACTTTAATAAATTGCCTATGATAATCGTGCTTAGTGTCACACTTGAATATACTGAATTGACCTTTAGCAAGTGTCTAATGTGACCTCTCGTCACTACCTCTCTGAGGTTAGGCGGGCGACTTACTGAGTACACGTTATTTTTGTGCTCATGCTACACTTGATGTGCATTTTTATTGCACAGGTACTTTCATAGCGATGTGGCGGATTTGGAGACTTAGGCGAGCTGCATCATCCGGAGGCGATCCGCAGCTGACGGAGTCTCCCTCATACTGTATTACATTATTTTAATTTCCTTTTCCACTTGTATTTCGGACAAGCTTTGTAGAAATTATAAAATCCTTAGAAATTGCTCATGTACTTGTGACACCGAGTTCTGGGATGTGTTGGGATATACTTGTTAAAATAGGACTATTTAAGCCATTGTATTTACTTAACGGATTTTTATTTAGTTACTATGTAATAAAGGGAAAGGTAATGTTTTTCATAAATGCTAAAACAAGAAATTATTTCAATTAATTAATGATTGGCTTGCCTGAAAATGATGTCCGGCACCATCACGACCTTATGGGTTTTGGGTCGTGACAACATGGTATCAGAGCTCTAGGTTCCCTTAGGTCTCACGAGTCATGAGCAAGTCGAGTAGTGTCTTGTGGATCGGTACGGAGACGTCTGTACTTATCTTCGAGAGGCTACAGGGCTGTTAGGAGTACTTCCCTTCTTGATTCCTCATCGTGCAATTCGATTCCTTTGAGGCTTATGCCTATGTTTATTCCTACTCAATCTTACGCGTCGCGAAGTGCTTGCTATGAATCGGGAATTTGAGGAATTGAAATTGTGCTACGGATATGATGTGAGATGTTTTCCATGTGTAATTGGTTGGAGGTTGTTGTTATGGCCCTGCAGAAGGATAATATGTTATTTCAGCTCAGTAGCTGTGTTTCTGAGAGCCTTAAGGCTATGCTCAGGTAGTGATGATGCTTACGATTGGTTATCACGCGATGTCGTTATGATGATAGAATGCTTGTCCGTATGTTGGGGGTGAGGAATGGATTGAAGGGAGGTCTTCTCAGAGTATGATTTCGAGATTTCAGTATTTTAGTTCCGGCAGAGGAAAGGCATTTGTATTATGAACGGTCTGGTTGGGGTTGATTAAGTAGTAAGACTTGGTGTCTTCAAGTTAGGTGGGACATGCACTTGTGATGTGTCGTCGTCATAGATAGAATGGAATATGTTAAGTTTGTTGGTGTTATGGCTTCTTTGGTTGCATGGGGTCAGAGTATTGTGAAGAAGTATTGAGAAGCGGCTGTCAGAGACCGTGAGGCGCGGTGGTTCAGTACCGGATAAGTGTTGATAATGAAGGTAGCTAGAGGAAGGTGATCTTCGGAGAGTTTAAAGTCGTGGCAATCTGCTGGTTTAAGAGCTACAGAGAATGATAATTAATTGAGGCTAGGCGGTGGTTCCATTTCTAGGAGGCCAGGTGTAAGAAGCGGAAGTCGAGCAGTCGCAAAATGAGGGAGCGGCAGCATAGCTTGGAAATAGAAGATATTGTCGCGCATTTAGTAGATGTCCATGAGGATCGGACTGACAATTAAATTTGGTGAATGGGAACAGGCTTAGGATGTGATATTGATGTTGTAGAGGGTGTGCAGTACGGCGTCATTGGAAGGTGTCAGTTGGTGATTTCCACAGGTGGGTTATCTCCTGTGAATAGGTTAGTGGTGGCATGGTTGGCTAGTCTCTGTGAGGGGTTCTAGTGGCTATTCGGTAGGAGGCAGAATGTGTGGATGATGCTAGATAATTTGAGTATTTAGGGAGTGCTAACAAGAGAACTTGGAAGAGTTGGACGGATTGGTTGAGCAAGATTCATGTTAACAAAGGAAATAGGATCTCGGCAGGATCTAGAGTGGTGCAAGGGGTAGCTTCGGGCTAAGTGGGGGAGTCCCACCATCTGCAGTTGGGTTGCAGGATTGTGTTATCATAGGGTTGCGGATTGTCGGCGTGTTGGCAAGTTATTACAGCTAAGGGAAAGGAGTAAAATGGTGATTGTGCATGGGATTTGATGAATGTGTGCAAAAGTTGGCCCTATCGAACCAAGGTTAGGCTTTGGAAGATTCAGAATTTATGCTTAATGTATAGGCGAGTTGTAAGGGTAGTGACTCAGTCACGGGCTTCATTGAAAAGGGTGTTCATGTGCTAGAAGAGCCTTGGAGTTGCTTGTATTCGGGGCCAGTCAGAGTGGGTGACTCTCAATAGCGGTCCTAGTGAATTCAAAAGTCAAGAATGCGGCGTTTAAGGGTTTCAGGCAGCAATATGATTAAGAGTCGAGCTTTTGCAGTATAATTCCTGAGAAAGGGAAAATGGTTGGAGTGTTCCATATTATTTTCAGCGTGCAGGATAGAATTGGAGGAGTGAGAGAAATAAACTCCCGATTGTAGAAAGATTATCAGGAGGGTATGAGACGAGTTGCGGGATTTAGGCAGCATAGTCTCGTGAATCAAGGTCACTCGGGACGAGTGAGGGTTGAGTTTGCTATGATTTGAAGGAATTTGATATTATTCCTGAGGCAATTGAATATGATTAAAAGAAGATAAATTGATTCTCCATGGTTGAAATAACACATTTACGACGGTGATCAGTTCATTCGATGTGATTAAGTTATACATGTGGTTTGTGCCGATGTGTGCGGGGCTTGTCGGCCGTCGTAATAGATTTCATGTGGGAGCATTCGAGTGCTATGGCCTGTCAGGTGTAGGCGGATCCCGGAAGGGTTATGGTGGTATAGACTACTACTTAAGGAGGTGCATGTTAGGTGATTGTGAGAATTCACTCGTATGTTGTGATGGTACTCTTGTATTGAGTTAAGTAAAAGGTTTCTATATGATAAAGTGTTCACCCTATTGGTGGTTCAGAAGTTATGATGGAATTCTTGCGCTATCTCATATTGGCATGTTAGGTGCGGTAAGCAGTATGTAACTGGAAGTAAGGATCAAGATTTCGGTTCGGTGTTGACAAGGATGTCAGGAGCTCGAATGAGCAATAAGAAGTGATTTGGAAGTTCAGAGTGAGCTGGTGTTATCTTCAGTGTCACCTGAGATCGATATTCGGTGGAAGAGGCTTTGTACCCTGGTTATGGGTTCTTGACTTGTCTTACAGCGTTAGTGTGGCCAGTGGTGGATGTGCAGAATTGTTGCCTTGTGTGGAAGGTCGTGGGAGCGTGACCACGGGAAGATTGTATAAGTGTGACATGTAGTCACCTGATTGATTGAAGATTTAGACCAAGTATAAGGAAGTGCAATATTGCTTAATTGAGAATTTATGCATGGAAGGCGTTCAGTTCATTTGGTTGTGGATTGTGGGGTGTTTGTCCCGGCTATGATGGTTGTTCTTGCGTATTATGAGAGGAAGTGGGTTAATATGGACCCAGGTAAAGCTATTAGCTTAGTTTGGTGCGAGCAAGGTAGACTCGATGTTTGTGGATGGATTTAAATATGATTATGGGCTCCGTATGAGCCAGGCATGTTCATTTCAGTGGAGCGCTTTTCATGGAAGGGTATTCGAACAACGGATATTGTTCCGTCTTCATCAAATTCATGTGATGTTATGATTGTGCCGTGTGAGTTGTGAAACGGCTTGATAATTTCCTATGTGTTGAGGTCCCAAGTAGTGGGGAATGTTATGTGAGCAGGACATCTCTTGAGATCTAGGGTATGCATATATATCACACCTCAGTTGTGCTTGAGTTTTGTGAGCATATGGCTTGGTCAGTCTCCCCAGGATGGTATTATGCACTTAGCGTGCTTATGATCGATATTCAATATTTTGTGATAGTGAGAGATTCATCTCCGTGTATCTTCTTATGTAAATTTTATGTGTGGGTCGGGTGGCACGTCGTCACGGGTATGTTATTCGGATCGGGTTGCACGCCGCAACAGTGTGATGATGAGTAAGGTTACTATATTTATTTTTCTTATGTTCTACTTCCAATTTTCTGAGAAAAGTTCATATTAGTTGTGTGAGTTGAATAGTCCCTTCCTGATTCGTTTCTTATTATCATGTTCGAGTTATGGCCTATTGGCGCGATGTGGTATCATGTGAGGCTGTTGGTCATGTTTGGGGTGATTTGTTGTCTGAGCAGTTCATACTGGGTGATACTGGGTGAGACGAGATTATCGGATCAGGGATCAGTGCGATAAGGTTATGTGAAGTGTATACTAAAGAACAAATACCATTATTCAGGTTCATAATGAGGTGATAATTCTAGTCAAGATGAGATATTCAATGATTTGTTAACTCTGCAGTTGGGTATAAATTTCTACACATCTCCTACGTTGTGGTGGTATCGTCAGCATTATAGCAGGATGTATACATATATCATGAGGTGCATTGGAAGCATCAGATTCATGGAATTTTGGCTATTAAGGTTCAGGGAACGTCATTGTGGTTAGATGATGAATTTTGCGGTGCATGGTGCTAATTCAGCAAAGGTATGCAGTCATGTTCTGGTATATCGTGTGGTAGTTGATACGGTGTTTATATATTGGAACTAGGCCTGGCAGAGAAACTTCAAGTGTGGAACTGGATTTTGAGCTTAGTATATGGATAAAACGAGAAATCTTTAGATTTGATCAAGCTAATGTGCTCAACTAGGGGTGGGCATTCGGTACTTCGGTTCGGTATTTAAGAATTTCGGTTCGGTATTTCGGTATTCGGTTTATCAATTGTGTATACCAAATACCGTACCAAAATATTTCGGTACGGTTCGGTATTTCTTATTTTGGTTCGGTACGGTTTCGGTTCGGTTTCGGTTTAAACCAAATCTATGTTATAAAGCTTTTGTCTATTCAAATCTGTAGCTTTTCGGGTTGAAAAGATATAAAGACAACACCAAAAATAGATTGCAGATAACAAATATGTAAAAAAAAGAGGGCAAAAAGTACGAAACAAAATCATTATTTTGTTAATTATATATCTGTAAAATATATAATTGCTACAGAGTACAGAGAGATGCAAGTTTGAAGCAAAATAATCTTTTCTCATGTTACACGTAACACAAGCATAATCGTGTCTCGCAGACTCGCACTCTTACTCCAAAGATAGAGAAGCACAATATAATTTCCTAAAGAAATATGGTACTATGCAACCAATATTTTGGTAATCTTTCCAAATCGACCTTTCCGAGACTTCCTTTTTATTTTTAAATTCCTGTTACATAGGAGATTTGGAGATGAAAAGGAACAAGGACTTTAATGGATTCCATCTCTTTGTATCAGATTTTCGTCAGTATCATTAGACTGTAGAAACTTGAATCCGATGTTTTCTCATTTTGTCAAGTTTTAACAGATCGTGAGATTGAAAATATAAAGAGAAATGTGAAAGCCAAAGTGAGAATCATGAATTACAAATCGAAGTATGGACAATTGATAGCAATAGAATTTAAAAACAAAGAGCTTCATGCCTAACAGATCGCTTAAAAAATAAATCGTAAACAAAAAAAAAAAAAATTGGTATTTCGGTAAATTACCGAAATACCGAAATATCAAAAATCCAATACCGTGTACCGAACCGAAATACCGAAATACCAAAATTTCTGTACCGAATTAGACCGAAATACCGAAAACCGAAATACCGAATTAATTCGGTTCGGTTCGGTTCGGAATTCGGTTTTTCATATTTTATGCCAACCCCTATGCTCAACTGGGTTGTGGTAGCACGGGCAGGTGCTCGGGGTGTTAAACAGTGATTTCAGATAACTGCAGAGCAGTTCTTAGCATGTTCGAGGACGAACGTCTGTTTAAGTGGGGGAGAATGTAACTACCCGACCGGTTGTTTTAAGCTCTAGTGCGTCGTTCATCGGTTTGAAGTCGTGAGCAACTCCATTTCAGGTATTATGACTTGTAGGTGTGGTCGGAATTGAATTTCGGGAAGTTTAGAGTTGATTTGGAAAGAAAATTCTCATTTCAGAAGCCTTAAGTTCGAGAAATGGACTAAGATTGGAATTTTGAGTAAACAACCTCCGAATCAGGATTTGAAGGTTCCAGCAGATTCGTATGATTATTTCGGACTTGGGCGTATGTCCGGATCGGGTTTTGGATAACCCGGGAGCGTTTCAGCGTATATTGTGGAAGTCAGTATTTTGAAGAAAATTTCCTAAGTTTGGCTTGAAGCGCATTTCAGTGTTATTGATGTCCGTTTAGGATTCTGAGTCTGGGAATAGCTTCGTATGGTGATTCTGGAGTTGGGAGCGCGATCGAGGTGAATTCGGATATCCGTAGGTCATTTTGAAGTCATTTGGCTAAAGCTAGAAATTTGAAGGTTTTTGAGATATCTGACCGGAAGTGGAAATTTTGATAACGGGGTCGGAATATGATTCCGGAAGTTGGAGCAGGTCCGTAATGTCAAATATGATTTGTGTGCAAAATTTGGGGTCAATCAGACGTGATTTGACAGGTTTCGGCATCGGATGTAGAAGTTAGAAATTTCTAAGTTCATAAAGTTGGGATTTGGGTGCGATTCGTGGTTTTGATGTTGTTTGATGTGATTTGAGGCCTCGAGCAAGTCCACATTATGTTTTAGAACAGGTTCGTATAATTGGATGGGGTCCCGGGAGCCTCGGGTGGATTTCGGGTGATTAACGGATCAAGTTTGAGAGTTTGAAGAAGGCTGGAATTTGCTGTCATCTTGTGTGACCGCACCTGCGAAGCTTTGGCCGCAGGTGCGACTATGGACCGCAGGTGCGAAGAAGTGATGGTCTGGCTGGGAGCACAGGTGCGATGATATTTCCGCACCTGCGAAGTCGCAGATGCAGGCTATGTGGCGCAGGTGCGAAGTTGGCTTGAGCTGAGGAAAGCCGCAGGAGCGGAGGGTGCGTTAGGGCACCTAAGAGGTTCAATTATAACTACATTGCTAACCAGAGATTTGGGTAAGGGCTTGAAATTATCCTAAGGGGAAGGTGTTAGGCATCCCTCAGGATCCACAAGTGTGGTTCCCGGCCAAATGGTTTCGTGAATTTGTACAACTAGCAAATAACAAGTAAAGACTCAAATAAGAGGAGATTTAAATCTTAAGCATGTAGATGCTTAGAAAATAGTAGAGATGATTACGAACTAGCATATACAGGTGTCCTAGGTTTATAATAATATGTATCACATCAATGCAATACCCGGTAATCACTCCTCGAAGATGGGCTACACGTGGTATTAGCGCACTGGTCATCATATCCATATTCTACCTTTCCCACCCTGCGAAGGTAATTAAAGCGTGTGTTGTTCACGGACTTTATTGCGTGCTATTACCCGTCCCATCCTATCAGTCCTGGAGGAGGCTAGGACTATTATCCTAAAAGGAAGTACTAGGTTGACCCCTAGGTTTAAAAGGACAAGATTCTAAGCGACAAACAATGACAATTAGGACTTCAGATAAGGGGAATACAAATAGGAGCAGATACGAGGCCCAAGTACTCCTCCACATCTTATGCACATAAATAACACGACTCAAACAGAAGTAAGGCCTTATTAACTTCAAAACCTAAGGCATGATATCTAGGTGAGAATGCAATAGTGAGGCAGCCTTATTACTGATTTCAGAGGATTAATTTTATCAGTTTCTTACTGATTATAACCATTAATAGGCAGGCTCCTATTATGAGCGTATGACAACACCCAATAATTACTCGATTATTAAGGAAACTGTTACAAACTAGTTTGCCTAAACATGCTGTGCTTAGTGTTGCAAAAATGCAGAAGTATTACCAGTTGTTTGGAAACATGGTTAAATTATTTTTAGGGCCTTTTTCATTCAATCAGAAGTTAAACTAGGTGTTGAATGAGGTCCTAATACATGATATCTAATATGCACACATAGGGATACAAAATGGGTAGTATGCAAAATTCCTAGGCAGGATTTCTAAATGCACAAAGTCACAGTATTTGAACATGCTATGCAACAAGTACGAGGATGACTTGTTTATTAACACATTATTATCCTAAGCATGATTCCTAGGTGTATCACAATATTACAGCGATATTAGAACTGGTTTACATGAATAACAGGTTTATATTAACGATTAATCCTAGTGCATGATTTCTATATGATAAATGATAATGCCATGACAGGATGGTGAAGCAATAATCGTGGGCCTAAGAAACAAGATGTCTAATGCATGATATGCTCGCATACAATCAACCCTAAGCATGAATTTCTAGTGCACACATAAGAAATGTAAACCTAGAGGCATGGTATCTACCCTTTAACATGGATAATCTTATGACTACCCTTCCCTTTTCACTATCCATTCCCAAATACTTGTTTACAAATTATTACAGGCCAGGGATTATGAATTACACAACAAAAGGAAAATAATAAGTTACTTCTATAGGGAGCCTTCAATTAGGCCCAGATCTTCCAAACCTCAATGCCTTTGGTGTGTCATAGCCTTTCATAATCCGGGTGTGTCAAAGTTCCCTAAGGACCTCAAGGGCTCCCGGGCAGTGCTCACACCCAGACATAGCCAAAGAGTTAAACATGTGCAGTGTGGGAAGTGCCAGCCTTCTGTGTCAGAGTTCAGAGGGTACTCAAAGGGTCCCCAAAGCAGTGCTCACACGAAGGGGGCTGAAAAGAGTATATGTGACAGTGCTTTTATTTGTTTAAAAGGGTTTAAGTAAGAAACAATTTTGAGAAAGGGTAAGTAAGAAAATTGTTTTGAAGAAGTAAATAGAATCTTAACATCACACAAAGGACCAAGGATAAGTCCAACAATCACAAACATGGGTAATGGGATTTAAGGGACAAATACAGAGCATGTAAGGGCAGACATGCAGCAGGCAGATACACACATAGACATACAATCAGAAACTCCTAAGGGTCTAGAGGATTAGGGGTACAGTAAAGTGCTAGGTTAGATTAACAACTAAGGCCATGGTTAAACTAATGTACCAGTCATAGGCATGTAAGAAGTAGGTGCTAAGTATACAGAAACATGTTGGTCATAAACAAATAGAGCCTAACTTAAACATGCAGAGGGGAGTTCAGGATCCTAGATATATGCTGAAGAATAATTAAGCATAGTAGAAACATGTTGGTTTGAGGACTGAAATCTAAGTTAGAACATACCAGTGAAGTGATGAAAGCAGTAACACAAATAGGAAAGTAGGAGATGCACAATAGTTAGCCTTGGCTTGCAGCCGGCTAACTTAGAATAGTAGTTGTTAGCATAGAAGAGAGAGTAGAGAGTCTTTTAAATTGAGAGAGAGAGAGAGAGAGTGATTTTTTTGAATAGATCAGTTCGTGTCCGTGTGTTTGTGTATGAATATAGTATATATAGTTTTGAAAACGAGTAGTGAAATAAGGTAAGGGGTAATAGTTTAACATAATTTTAGAAATAATGTTCAATCAGAAACAATCAAAGACCTAGACCCCCTTTCATTAGAGAGTCATAATTCAAACGGCACAATTAGAGTTAAATAAGGAAAAGAACCATCTATAAAACTGACATTTACCATAAAAGCAGTAGTAAGGTACATATCAAGCAATTAAGTCTAGGTACATAACACATAACTAGGGAGGGTATATGTCAGACAATCAGCAACATATTCGTGCACATAAATAGGATATAGTACAATTTAGTTATGAAAATTAGTCACAAGAATCACGGATGGGATTGAAAATCACAGGGACTCAATGCTAACTAAGGAAAGTATCACACAGACAAGGAAACAATTCAAAAATCAGTGCAGAGTTACAAGGAAAATACATAAAGTCACATATTCAGGGAAGATACCACAGGTCTAAGGAGTTTACACAAAAATCAGTATAAGCTATTGTGTGAACAATCAATAAGGCAAACAGTCAGACCTATTAATCATTAAACAACATGTATTGACCAAAATCAGAGAAACCCTAAGCAAGTATTTGGAGAAACAATAGCAAATCGAAACCCTAACAACAAAACTACGGCAAGAAGTATAGAACTCAGAGAGAATCCAAAAGAACATATAGATAAATGATACGGACATAAACCCTAAAAATTAGGGTTTCATCAGAATACTTAAGAGTAAAAGAGGAGATTTAAGCAGAACGTCTAAAAAACATGCTGGAAATCAATATTAATACTAAAATCAGAAGATCAAACGTTTAAAAAGGGGTCAACAAACCCTAGTTCTCAAAAAATGCATAATCGTTTGAAAAGCATTGGGGCTTTAAGAGAAAAATGGGTGAAAACCTCAGGATAAACATAGATCTGTCATAGATCTAAGACGATCGGAAGATCTTAGAACTAGGGTTTCCATAGAAAACCCAAAAAGAGGAGAGACTTAGATATTACCAGCGTTTGACCGAAAAATGCAAAGACCTCACTCGAATGGCCGTAGGAGGCCGGAAAACATGGCATGAGACTGGAGATGGGAGTGTACTACCTCAGGGTCGCTTGAAATCCTCCATCAGTGACACAGATATGAAAGATGGTGCCATTGGGTCGAGGAGAGGTGAGAACCTCATAGCTTCCGGCAAGGGAGGTGGCCGGAGAAAAAGAGACAGAGCTCGAAGAAGGCGGAAGGTTCTAGAGAGAGTCTCAGGGAGAGAGAGAGACGGTTGAGTTACGAATGGGGGGGGGGG
>ML404316.1:0-27162 GCA_005239525.1 Nicotiana knightiana | reverse complement strand
AGTGAATGGAGGGGGGGGGGTAGTCGTCTAGGGTCTTTATTTGGTAAGGACTAATCTGGTCCGTTGATCAGAAATGATCAACGGTCCAGATTAAAAATGGGATTGGGTCGGGTGGCTCTAAGTAGAGTGGGCCTGGTATTTGGGCTGTTTTAATTGGGGTTGGGTTCCGGTTGGATTTAGGCTAGAATTTAAATAGAGAGCGGCTAACTATTAAATACCCAATTAAAATTAACTAAAATAATTTATAAAATAGCTGATAATTGAAAAAAATGAAATTGATGCTTAGTAAATTAAATTACATGATTAATAAGTATTAAAGAATGAAAACGACTAAATATTGGATAAAAATAATATAAAACATATGATTAGGCTATAATTACAAAGTTATTACAATTATAGCCAAAGAGTGCCAATTTGGCTGATTGTAAAATAATTTGGTCTTAATAGGATTAAAAAAATAATATATTAAGTCAAGAATATTTTTGAAATCATTTGCAATGTAATTTATAGTTAATTATTAGAAATGAAATACTGAATAAATTAATAAAAACATGTGAAAATTACGGAAGAATACCAATTGTTATGAAAACATATTTTTTGAAGGTATATATGCAATTTTAAGATAATTTGAGGAAAAAATGGGTATCAACAGTTGTCCCTCTTTACCCGGGAAGGATGAAAGAGTTGTCGGGTAAAGATATGATGGCCAATTTTGACCGAGCGAAACGGTTTGAAGATATTTAGGCCGTACCCTGGCTTCTGAGTTGCCTACATATCCCTAGTTTTACAGGAATCAGGCCGTACGTAGTTCAGGAATCATCGGTGAAGTATACCAAATGGAGTTTTACAAGGACAGACGCAACATATGAGACTGGATAAATGAGCGGTTTACGGGAATGGTTAGGAGTACTGGAGTGGGACTGCTCCTGCTAGAATAGTCGTTGCCTGCTGGATTACCTGCAAATAAGAAATACAAACATACATTGTGCGTAAATTTGAACATGATGCAAGTTCCCGTCGGACTATGAATGATGTCTTTGGACGGTTGAGGATGACGTCCTTAGACCATGATGTCCTGGGCAATGAATCTCTTGATGCGGGATTTGCGGGTTATGAAATGATGTTCTCGGGCCATGAAGATGGTGCCTCCGAACCATGATGCCTTTGAATAATGATATGCAAACTGATAAAAGAGATCCTTAGGCCATGACATGGTGTTCTTGGGCCATGAAGATGGTGCCTCCGAATGATGACGCCTTTGGATAATTTGGCGATATTTCAGCCCATGAAGATGCAATAGTATGATGCTGACAAGACAGAGCTTAGTCTTGCGAATTAAAGGGGTAGATCTTAGCCCAAAAGGAAAGCGCAGTAAATAATGCTAGAGACTGTGATTGCTTTGAAAAGTAAACGGGAGGCAGTGCTTAGCCTCGGAAGGCAGAAAGGTAGCCTTGTGCAAGAATAGATGCAGATGGTGACAGCGTTTAGTCTCGGAAGGCAAAAAGGTAGCCTTATGCAATATGCGAATGCAGATGTAGACAACGTTTAGTCTCGGAAGGCAGAAAAGTAGCCTTATGCAATATGCGAATGTAGATGGAGGTAGCGTTTAAACTCGGAAGACAGAAAGGTAGCCTTATGCAATATGCGAATGCAGATGGAGGTAGCGTTTAACCTCGGAAGGCATAAAGGTAGCCTTATGCAATATACAAATGCATATGGAGGTAGTGTTTAACCTCGGAAGGCAGAAAGGTAGCCTTATGCAATATTTAAGGAAGGAGGACAGAAATTCTTAGCTGGTGTTAAATTGCAGTAGAGCATTGTGATAATGAAGCATTATTTGTGCTGATAATAAGTGTTGGCGTGACGAGTTTGAGGAACGATGTCTATCCTTGGAGCGGATAATATATTTCGGGGATTTTTTGCAATTTTGTGCCTGCATCCAAAGAAAGATCATGAGTTTTGTAAAGGGGAAAGGTTAGTTCGCATTCCTGCTGGCCCTGCTTGGCTCGTTTGCTTGATCATGATAATATTGTCTGTGTCATTGGGGTAGCGTTTTCTAAACAAGCTGTTTCAAAAATAAATATGCATGATTTTGTAAAAGTATAATATAAGCATATAATCTAAAATAGTTTCCGATTTACCAACGACATGACACGACTTGAGACATTGCAACCTCTTCTGCTACGGAATTTTGAGGGTCGTCCTCAAAATTCTGCTCCAGTTTGCTGGATGGACACCTCTGACTGCTACTCGCGCAGTGATTGGATGAACTTGCTTCGGAATTTTGAGGGTCTTCCTCAAAATTCTGCCCCAGTTGGCTGGGTGAATGCTTGTGGACTGCTGCTCGCTTCGGAATTTTGAGGGCCCTCCTCAAGATTCTACCCCAGTTTCCAATTGTGGGGAATTTTTTTTTATTGAATTGTGACCGAACCCATAGGGCTACCTACGTATCCCCTCTTAAATGGGAATCAGGTCAGGCGTAGTTCAAATTACATCATTGGCGGAAACATAAACAATTACACATAGTAGCGCTTGACTGCATCTGAATTGATCGGTTTCGGCCAAACTTCTCTGTCCATTTCTGAAAGTGTGAGTGCTCCTCCTGTCAGCACTCTATGAACCATGTACGGACCTTGCCAGTTGGGAGAGAACTTCCCCTTGGCTTCATCTTGATGCGGAAAGATTTTCTTTAACACCAGTTGCCCTGTGTGAATCGTCTCGACTTGACTTTCTTGTTGAAGGCCCCGGTCATTCTGTGCTGATATAGTTGACCATGACATACTGCATTCATTCTTTTCCCGTCTATGAGGGCTAGTTTCTCATAACGGCTTCTTACCCATTCTGCATCGCTCAACTCAGCTTCCTGTATAATTCTTTGAGATGGAATCTCCACTTCGGCAGGAATTACAGCCTCTGTACCATAAACTAGCATATAGGGAGTTGCCCCGGTTGATGTGCGGACAGTGGTGCGGTATCCTAGTAGAGCCAATGATAACTTTTCATGCCATTGCTTGTGCCTTTCTATCATCTTTCTTAGTATCTTCTTGATGTTTTTGTTAGCAGCCTCTACGGCTCCATTCATCTGAGGTCTGTATGATGTGGAATTCTTGTGTTTGATCCTGAAAGTTTCACACATAGCTTTCATCAAGTCATTGTTGAGATTAGAACCATTTTTGGTGATGATTGACTTTGGAACTCCAAACCGACAAACAATGCGGTCGAAGATAAAGTCGGCCACGACTTTCTTAGTAACTACTTTATAGGAGGCTGCTTTGACCCATTTAGTGAAGTAGTCAATGGTGACCAAAATGAACCTATGGCCATTTAAAACGGCATGCTCAATTGGTCTAATAACGTCCATACCCCAAGCGACGAACGACCATGGTGAGCTGGTTGCATTGAGCTCACTTGGAGGCACTTTTATCATATCCCCATGTATCTGGCAGTGGTGGCATTTCCGAACATACTGTATGCAGTCCATTTCCGTAGTCATCCAAAAGTAACCAGCTCAGAGTATATTCTTTTCTAGAACAAAACCGTCCATATGTGGGCCACATGTCCCATCATAAATTTCTTCCAGCAATTTTCATGCTTCTTTTGCGTCAACACACCTTGCCAAGTACTTATTGATGTCATGAAACCAAGGATTTCTGTTCGCTTCTTCTTCGATATGGGCATATTAAGCTGGCTGATTATGGATCTTTATGGGAATAGGGCCAATGAAATTCTTGTCCGGATACTGGATCATTGAGGACAAAGTAGCTAATTCGTGGGCGAACTCATTCTGGATTATGGGGACGTGCCGGAACTCTATCTTTGGGAACCTCTTTCTTAACTCCTGTACGTGGTGTAGATACGGCAGTATCTTGGAATTCTTTGTTGTCCATTCTCCTTATACCTGATGTACCAATAAGTCTGAATCACCGATCACTAACAGCTCCTGGACTTTCATGTCAATAGACATTTGAGCCCCAAAATGCAGGCTTCATGTTCGTCCATATTGTTGGTGCAAGGGAACCTGAGTTTGGCGGATATCGGATAATGCTGATCGGTCTTTGATACTAGTACTGCTCCAATACCGACTCCCTTGAAGTTTGCTGCTCCATCAAAGAACATCCTCCAACCATCATTAGATTCTGCAATATCTTCTCCTATGAATGATACCTCTTCACCAGGAAAATATGTTTTCAGGGGTTCGTATCCTCCGTCTACGGGATTCTCAGCAAGATGGTCAGCCAAAGCTTGTCCTTTAACTGCATTATGAGTCATGTAAACAATGTCGAATTCGCTCAGCAGGATTTGCCACTTGGCTAGCTTGCCAGCGGGCATGAGTTTCTGAAAGATGTACTTTAATGGATCCATCCTTGATATGAGATATGTTGTGTAGGCACAGAAGTAATGCCTCATCTTTTGGGCGACCCAAGTTAGAGCACAACAGGTGCGCTCTAATAGAGAATACCGGGCCTTATATGGAGTGAACTTCTTGCTGAGGTAATAAATATCTTGTTCCTTCCCTCTTGTTTCATCGTGCTGCCCCAGAATACAGCCGAAAGCTCCATCTAATACTGCAAGATAGAGTAGCAAAGGTCTGCCTGGCTCGGGGGGTACAAGGACTGGCGATGTTGACAAATATTCCTTGATTCTGTCGAAAGCCTTTTGACAATCATCGGTCCACTCGGTCGCAGCGTCTTTCTTCAGCATCTTAAAGATTGGCTCACAGATGATTGTAGACTGTGCTATAAATCGACTGATGTAATTAAGCCTCCCCAAGAAACTCATCACATCTTTCTTGTTCCTTGGTGGTGGTAGCTCTTGAATTGCTTTGAATTTTGAGAATGGCTTTGACTTTTGACGGATCTAATTCTATTCCTCGGTGGCTTGCAATAAATCCCAGCAACTTCCCAGTAGGAACCTCGAATGCACACTTCGCGGGGTTTAGTTTCAGATTGTATTTTCGCCACCTATTGAAGAACTTCCCCAAATTATCCATGTGATCATCAGCTTTCTTTGATTTAATAATGATATCATCCACGTACACCTCGATCTCCTTGTGAATCATGTCATGGAATATGGTGGTCATGGCCCTCTGTAGGTGGCCCCTGCAATCTTTAGACCGAATGACATCATCTTGTAACAATACGCTCCCCACGGCGTAATGAACGCCATTTTCTCAGCATCTTCCTCATCCATCCAAATCTAGTGGTAACCAGCGAAGCAATCCATGAAGGACTGCTATTCATGCTTGGTGCAGTTGTCAATCAGAATGTGTATATTTGGCAAAAGAAAGTCGTCTTTCGGACTGGCCCGATTGAGATCCCGGTAGTCGACGCAGACTCTGACCTTCCCGTCTTTCTTTGGCACAGGTACGATGTTGGCTAACCATGTCGGGTACTCTACTACCCGGAGAACTTTGGCGTTGATCTGCTTGGTAACTTCTTCTTTGATTTTCAAACTCATGTCGAGTTTGAACTTTCTGAACTTTTGTTTCACTGGTGGACACATTGGATTGGTTGGCAATTTGTGAGCCATAATAGACGTGCTTAGACCAGTAATGTCATCATTCGACCATGCAAATACGTCCTCATACTCTCTTAGAAACTCTGTGTATTCTTTCTTTTTTGATGGTGACAAATGAATTCTGATGCGAGTCTCCTTGACGTTTTCTGAATCACCCAGGTTGATAACTTCAGTGTCATCCAGGTTGGACTTAGGTCTGTTCTCAAAGTTCTTAACTTCTTTGACAATCTCGTCAGGTATGTCATCTTCATCTGAAAATGTTCGTTTGCTGCGTTGTCTCATTGCATGTCACAGTCATTGATTCATTAACACAAGTAATAGTAATGCTGCATAAATAAAGTAATGAAAGAAAACAATAGCAATAAATATCAGATCCGTAAGAGAAATTTAGAAGATGCTTTGATAGAATGAATAACTGTTTTGAACATTGAAGATCTTTATTGTAGAAATTGAAAAATGCAGGAAAAGGAAAATCATTTAGTAAATAAAACAGTAAATAACACTTGTTTTAGGCTTGCTACCCCGAGGCTCGTCGGGCTTTGGTTGTCTTGATAGACCAGTTCTTGAGATATGCCCCCTTGATTACAGTCTGTATGGAAGGGCCTTCCCCCCTCCCCCTCGAGGACAACACAACAATCCATATGATCATCCTCTAGGAACAAATTCCTCATTGCTGCAAGTGCTTCTTCCTCATTCTGAACCGTAAATAGTGTCGGCCTGCTTGAAAGTTTGCTCAAGATGAGGTATCGGCTGCTCCAAAGGGTAATAGGGACCTGTTTCGATAAGGGGAGGCCGGTTGGCAGCCTGCTTTCTTGACTCGGCTAGATGCTCAGGGGTATAGATCCTACAGTTCTTGTCATACCCTGTGCTGCGACAGCTTCCTCAGACCTGACCTTGCCTTTCCTTTTCGCCTCGGCTATGTAGTCCCAAGGGATAGCGTTTGAATAGAAGGGTGGCGTGGTTGACATTGTCATCGAAATTGGTGCATCCATCTTTACTTCAAACGGAACGTGTGTTAGGGGTGTCAAGACTGCGACCTCGAATGATGCTGGTGCATTTGCTGGAGATACAAACTCAACTTCAATTAACACTGGTGACTTTGCAGGTGGTGCTGCTTCAAACTGAAATGGTATAGACATATTCACCTCAGCGGCCTCAGATGGCTGAATCTGGACTGTGATCGGTTTGAGAGTGACTGGTTCTTTGGGTCATCGCCTTCTGCGATCAACCCGATCGACCCCTCGGGATCCCAATCATATTCTATTTCAATCATATGGATACCTCTACCCTTTTGGTCTGGCAGAGGATTATCGCGGACGTTTAGAGCGGGGTTTTTTGACACAATAATCTTGTTGTTATTAAGAGCCTGTATTTTGTCCTTCAAAGAACGACATTCTTCGATGGTGTGTCCCTTAATGCCGGAATGGTATGCATAAGATTTGTTTGGGTTAACCCATTGAGAAGGTTTCTCAGGGGTGGCAACAGGGATAGGTGTGACATAACCAGTATCTTTGAGTTTTTCATACATCTGGTCAATGGGCTCAGCTATGGCGGTGTATTGCTTTGGAGGGCGGCGATCAAAATTGGGACGAGGTCTAGGGAAGTTTTGGCGTGCAGGGGGTGATTGGTAATGGGATGTCTGGGAATTATAAGTGTGGTAGACAGGAGCGGGTTATGGATATTTGGGCGAAGCAGGTTGATATGTGGGTGGTGGATCTTGGTAGGAAGGTGGTGGAGTTTGGTAATTTGGTGAGTGTGCTTGGTAATTCGGGGTTGGATGATATGCGAGTGGAGGTGTCGGATAGATTTGGTATTTGAGCGGGAACTTGGTTCTTTTTGCAACCATTACGGATCCCACCTCTCTCTTCTTAGACACACCACCGGACTGTAGAGCCTTGTTAGTGGCTTGCAAGGCTTCAAAATTTGTAACCATACCATTTTTAATACCTTCTTCAATCCGCTCATCCAATTTGATGATGTCAGAGAAATTGTGGCCCTCAACCATCATTAACCGTTCATAATACTGCGGGTCCTGATCCCGGACAAAGAATTTGTTCATCTGTTCTTCCTCTAGAGCAGGTCTGACTTTAGCGGCTTCAGACCTCCAGCGAGTAGCATACTCGCGAAATGTTTTTGTAGGTTTCTTCTTTAAATTTTGAATGTAGAACACATCCGGTGCGTTCTCTGTGTTGAATCTAAACCTGTCCATGAAATCAGACGCCATGCTTACCCAGTTTGACCATTTCTTGGGGTCTTGGCTGATGTACCAAGACAATGCGTCTCCCTTCAAACTCCTCATGAACAGCTTCATGCGGATTCTTTCATCCTTTCCTACGCCAACCAACTTGTCGCAATAGGTCCTCATATGGACTCTCGAATCACCAGTATCGTCAAACATTTCAAACTTTGGAGGTTTGTACCCCTCAGGCAGTTCGACATCAGGTTGGATACAAAGGTCTTCATAATTCAACCCTTCAATTCCCTTGGTTCCTTCAACACCCTGGACTCGACTAGTCAGTTTCCTAAGCTCCTTGGCCAGGTTCCTGATAAGTAAATCCTTTTCGTCAGACTCGGATGCCTGTGGGGTAGGCGGAGTGGAGTGGATCATGGTTTCCACATAGATGGGATTGTTATAGGTGTGGAAATGGTCTTTTGTAGGGTTCTGGGATGAGTAGTGGAGTGTTATTTGAGGTGTGGCAAGCATTGCACTGCGTCGGGAGAGTTTGGTTATTTGGGGGAGTGGTGTGATGGTGAGGTGCGGGATGATTTTGCTATCTTGGGATATTTTGTGGAGGTGCGGGGTTTTGAGAATTTGGAAGGTTGACGTCAGGGACTTTGAGGGAAAATGACAAATTGGCCAGATCCGGACTTGATCGAGTTCTTCCTGAAACTTCAGCAATTTCTGTTCAAGTGGTGACATGTTCTCATGTAGGACCTGAATACCTCGGCCATTAGTGGCCTCTACCCGTTCAATCACATTCTCCTTTCTGATGCCGGTGGACTCTTCCATCTTACTTTTGCCTTTGCCTTTGCCTTTGCCCTTAGGAGGACTAGGGGGAGGGGTAGGTGGAGGACCCTTGGATCTGGTGCGATAGGCTGATGATGCCAGAATGCACGAACTAACCTTTTGGGGATGGGAGTAAGAAAAAATAAAAACAAAAGGTAACCAAGTCAGTGAGGATTATGAAAAGAGTATTGTGGTATTTAAACACATATGCGGAAATGAAAGCGTGTCCTAAGTTGGGGACCTCTTTGTGCCCGAGGTAGGCCTAGAGACAAATTGATTTGGAGAACTTAAAATTCCAAATGCCTCATTTTATTGATAATGAAAATAGAAAAATCCCAAAACGATAGAAATAAAAGTCACTAGTGGCCATTGGCATTATTACATTGATAGAAAAATAAAGACATTCCTATCTACTTGGTCCCAGAAGGACCTTCCCCAGATTCGGCATTCTTGCTTCCTTCGAGTAGCTTTCCTAGCTCGCGAAGTCCCAACAACAGGTAAGTTCTGGCTAGGTATCCCCCTGCAGATCCCTCAGCCTTTTGAAAATCTTCAACTCTTTTGATGAATTTTTCTTCCAAATCGATTATACCTCGTTCTAGGTACCCCAGCCTCTTGTTGGCACTGATAGCCATGTCCCTCCATTCCTCGATCAGTCTTTTGTTGGACTCATGTATTTTGTGGTGATCATCCTCATTTTCCCGGATCCTTTTGCGCAGTTGGTTGAACTTGACTTGTGCTTCAGCCCTTTCATCTATAACCCTGTGACCTCGGACGTACCCCGGCTTGCTCTGACCAACCAGATCCTCTTCTAACCAACCAAGATAGAAAAGGGTATAACCGACGTGATACCTGTCTGGCTCGATGGTGTCTTTCTCCAGTATAACCTTGCAGTGCCATAAGTGCTGAGGTTGGCACTTGTGAGGACTATCATTATTTTGAAAGTCAGCTCGAAGATGGCTCATCTTCTCGACCCTAGGGATGACTTGCTTCCTTCCTTCCTGCCTCATAACTCGAAGAGGGACATAAGGGTATGTCCCCCTTAGACCAATCAGTATCAGAAATGATGCGTCTTGGGATCGAATGATGAACTCATCCGTTGGAAACCATTCAAACATCCATTGAACCTGTTCTTCAGTCAGGTTATCAAAAAGCTCAACCCATCTTCAGCATTTTCAGGCTGAGCGAACATGTCAGGGATATAGTTCATTCGCTTTGGGTGATGGAAAGCAATGTGGTCATCCCACATTCGGCGGTGGATGTCCTCTCGATATTTGCCTTTTTGGAGATGTTCCACGAGCCAGAGTTGAAGTAATAAATTGCAACCTTTGAAATTCTTTGCTCCTTGTTGACACCTTTCTAAGGCCCGATATATGTCTGCAACGATCATGGGAACAATGCTGAAATATTGCCCATTTACCCCTTCCATTATGGTCTTAGTTACCATGGCTAGCCTGGTATGAATCCTTCCCTTCTTCATCTAGAACACAATCAAACCCAAAAAGCAAACCATAAACACGAACACTCAGCGATGGACGTGTCCCAGAGAGGTGATAACAAACTCGTCATGGTAGGCACGACCTGATTTGCTGTAGCCATACCTTTCGTACAAGTAGTCAAAAGGAATATACGAATCCTCCAAACATACCAATTCCGTGTCCTTTTTTAACCCATCATTTTGAGGAAACTTTTTCCCGTGCGGTTCTCAGGCATCAACAACCCCGGAGTTTCCCATACTAGGTTAGTCAGGCCTCCTATCTCTTCTATCAATGACGCTATTTCAATGTTCCCAAAGCGGAACACGGACCTTTCACGATCCCAGAATAGGGTAGCAGCCTCTACTATCATTTTGTTAGGCTGGATTTCCAGAAGAGATGGTAGACTACCCAAGTGTTTCCTGACGATAGCTTTATCGCTAGAGTGCAGATCTTCCCACCAACTCAACAGTTTTGGGTGGATGTTGGAGACCATGCCGAATCTGGGGACTTCGTGCCTCATTTTTTTCTTCTGCAAAGCAAATAGGTTAGGCCCTTACCCCCACCAGTCTCGACTATTTATCGTCAATAATTAGCAGGAAGCATTTAGTTCTCCAAATAAATGCACAGAACGTGAGGGCGTCCGTTTGGGTTTTAGGGAAACCCGGTGGACTTTTGGATAAGTCTATCTTAAAAGCTATCGTGCGGATGACACTTTAGCTTGACTAGGTTTGACCATGATGCATGCAATAGTGCAACAGAGTAAGGTTTCTATGGGGTTTTAGACTGGTACCCTTGATCGGACAACTCAAGGGGGAAAGACACAGATTCGTCGACTGCACCGCTGATCGACTAGTTTTACCATAATTAAGCCTTTCCGAATTTAGTGGGTGATAATATAGGAAGGACGCAACCACTCATCAAGCGTTGCTATAGTATTTTGTTTGGCACGAGTGGAGTATGGATGTTGGGCATGATTTATGCAATAAGTATTAAAACAATTTGTCACATATTTGCACGTTAAAGAAAGCGGTAAAAACGGTAGTAATGATTTAAATCAGTTACAAAAGGAAATAAAGATACATGCCAGTTACGTTTTTGAAGAAAAGTAAATACCCGAAGTAAACAATTAATTGCATGTAAAGGGAATAGGAAAGGGTGCAAGTATTTAAAATAAAGGCACAAATTCACGAAACAATTTGAAATGGTAAAAACCTGAATATCCCCAGCAGAGTCGCCATGCTGTCGCGCCCCCCTTTTTTTTCTCTCGGAATATCGGGTTTATGACATTGGTTGGGACAACTCTTTCCTTTTGGGAAAGGGGTTTGCATATTTTGAAGAGTCGCCACCTAACGATTTTAACGGTGTTAGGGCACCTAAGGGGTTCAATTATAACTACATTGCTAACCAGAGATTTGGATAAGGGCTTCAAATTATCCTAAGGGGAAGGTGATAGGCACCCCTCAGGATCCACAAGTGTGGTTCCCGGCCAAATGGTTTCATGAATTTGTACAACTAGCAAATAACAAGTAAAGGCTCAAATAAGATGGGATTTAAATCTTAAGCATGCAGATGTTTAGAAAACAGTAGAGATGATTACGAACTAGCGTATACAGGTGTACTAGGTTTATAATAATATGGATCACATCAATGCAATTCCCGGTAATCACTCCTCGAAGAGGGTCTACATGTGGTATTAGCGCACCAATCATCATATCCATATTCTACCCTTCCCACCCTGCGAAGGTAATTAAAGCGTGTGTTGGTCACAGACTTTATTGCGTGCTATTACCCATCCCATCCTATCAGTCCTGGAGGAAGCAAGGACTATTATACTAAAAGGAAGTACTAGGTTGACCCCTAGGTTTAAAAGGACAAGATTCTAAGCAACAAACAATGACAATTAGGACTTCAGATAAGGGGAATACAAATAAGAGCAGATACGAGGCCCAAGTACTCCTCCACATATTATGCACATAAATAACACGACTCAAACACAAGTAAGGCCTTATTAACTTCAACACCTAAGGCATGATATCTAGGTGAGAATGCAATAGCGAGGCGGCCTTATTACTGATTTCAGAGGATGAATTTTATCAGTTTCTTACTGATTATAACCATTAATAGTCAAGCAACAGGTATAAAGGAGTATGCTTCCAATTTTAATAGATTTAATACCTAAATCCTGCCTAACTGTATGACAACACCCAGTAATTACTCGATTATTAAGGAAACTGTTACAAATTAGTTTGCCTAAACATGCTGTGTTTAGTGTTGCAAAAATACAGAACTATTACCAGTTGTTTGGAAACATGGTGAAATTATTTTTTAGGGCCTTTTTCATGCAATCAGTAGTTAAACTAGGTGTTGAATGAGGTTATGATATCTAATATGCACACATAGGGATGCATAATGGGTAGTATCCAGAATTCCTAGGCAGGATTTCTAAATGCACAAAGTCACAGTATTTGAACATGCTATGAAACAAGTACGAGGATGACTTGTTTATTAACGCATTATTATCCTAAGCATGATTCCTAGGTGTATCACAACATTACAACGATATTAGAGCTGGTTTACATGAATAACAGGTTTATATTAATAATTAATCCTAGTGCATGATTTCTATATGATAAATGATAATGCCATGATAGGATGCTGAAGCAGTAATCATGGGCCTAAGAAACATGATGTCTAGTACATGATATGCTCGCATACAATCAACCCTAAGCATGAATTTCTAGTACAC
Organism: Nicotiana knightiana; assembly: GCA_005239525.1. Taxonomy (NCBI): domain Eukaryota; kingdom Viridiplantae; phylum Streptophyta; class Magnoliopsida; order Solanales; family Solanaceae; genus Nicotiana; species Nicotiana knightiana. The sequence continues at coordinate 14,417 of ML404316.1, read as the reverse complement.
ACGTAAGAAATGTAAACCTAGAGGCATGGTATCTACCCTTTAACATGGATAATCTTATGACTACCCTTCTTTTCACTATCCATTCCCAAATACTTGTTTACAAATTATTACAGGCTAGGGATTTTGAATTACACAGCAAAGGAAAATAAGAAGTTACTTCTATAGGGAGCCTTCGATTAGGCCCAGATCTTCCAAACCTCAATGCCTTTGGTGTTTCATAGCCTTTCATAACCCGGGTGTGTCAAAGTTCTCTAAGGAGCCCAAGGGCTCCCGAGAAGTGCTCACACCCAGACATAGCTAAAGAGTTAAACATGTGCAGTGTGAGAAGTGCCAGCCTTGTGTGTCAGAGTTCATAGGGCACTCAAAGGGTCCCCAAAGTAGTGCTCACACGAAGGGGGCTGAACATAGATTTCTAAGAGTATATGTGAGAGTGCTTTTATTTTTTAAAAGGGTTTAAGTAAGAAACAATTTTGAGAAAGGGTAAGTAAGAAAACAGTTTTGAAGAAGTAAATACAAGCTTAACATCACACAAAGGACCAAGGATAGTCCAACAATCACAAACAGGGGTAATGGGATTTGAGGGACAAATACAGAGCATTAAGGGCAGACATGCAGCAGGCAAATACACACGTAGACATACAATCAGAAACTCCTAAGGGTCTAGAGGATGAGCGGTACAGTAAAGTGCTAGGTTAGATTAACAACTAAGGCCATGGTTAAAATAATGTACCAGTCATAGGCATGTAAGAAGTAGGTGCTAAGTATACAGAAACATGCTGGTCATAAACAAATAGAGCCTAACTTAAACATGCAGAGGGGAGTTCAGGATCCTAGATATATGCTGAAGAATAAGTAAGCATAGTAGAAACATGTTGGTTTGAGGACTGAAATCTAAGTTAGAACATACCAGTGAAGTGATGAAAGCAGTAACACAAATAGGAAATTAGGAGATGCACAATAGTTAGCCTTGGCTTGCAGCCGGCTAACTTAGAATAGTAGTTGTTAGCATAGAAGAGAGAGTAGATAGTCTTTTAAATTGTGTGAGAGAGAGAGATTTTTTTGAACAGATCAGTTCGTGTCCATGTGTCTGTGTATGAATAGAGTATATATAGTTTTGAAAACGAGTAGTGAAATAAGGTAAGGGGTAATAGTTTAACATAATTATAAAAATAATGTTCAATCAGAATCAATCAAAGACCTGGACTCCCTTTCATTAGGGAGTCATAATTCAAACGGCACAATTAGAGTTAAATAAGGAAAATAACCAACTATAAAACTGACCTTTACCATAAAAGAAGTAGTAAGGTATATAGCAAGCAATTACATCTAGGTACATAACACATAATTAGGGTGGGTGTATGTCAGACAATCAGCAGCATATTCGTGCACATAAATAGGGTATAGTACAATTTAGTTCTGAAAATTAGTCACAAGAATCATGGATGGGATTGAAAATCACAGGGACTCAATGCTAACTAAGGAAAGTATCACACATACGAGGAAACAATTCAAAAATCAGTACAGTGTTACAAGGAAAATACACAAAGTCACATATTCAGGGAAGATATCACAGGTTTAAGGAGTTTACACGAAAATCAGTATAAACTATTGTGTGAACAATCAATAAGGAAAACAGTCAGACCTATTAATCGAAAAACAACATGTATTGAACAAAATCAGAGAAACCCTAAGCAAGTATTTGGAGAAACAATAGCAAATCTAAACCCTAACAACAAAACTACGACAAGAAGTATAGAACTCAGAGAGAATCCAGAAGAACATATAGATAAATAATACGGACATAAACCCTAAAAATTAGGGTTGCATCAGAATACTTAAGAGTAAAAGAGGAGATTTAAGCAGAACATTTAAAAAACATACTGGAAATCAATATTAATACTAAAATCAGGAGATCAAACGTTTAAAAAGGTGTCAAGAAACCCTAGTTCTCAAAAAATGCAGAATCGTTTGAAAAGCATTGGGGCTTTAAGAGAAAAATGGGTGAAATCCTCAGGATGAACATAGATTTGTCATAGATCTAAGAAGATCGGAAGATCTTAGAACTAGGGTTTTCATAGAAAATCCAAAAAGAGAAGAGAGACTTAGATATTACTGGCGTTTGGCCGGAAAATGCAGGGACCCCACTCGAATGGCCATAGGAGGCTGGAAAACATGGCATGAGACCGGAGATGGGAGTGTACTGCCTCAGGGTCGCTTGAAATCCTCCATCAGTAACATCGAAATAAACCATATCAAGAAGAAAAAGGTCTGGTCTCAAGACCCCCAATAACGACCACACACGAGCGATATACACGATCTACAACAATATCATCCCCCACGAGCGTGGACACATATACATGGGGGCTCAAAGAATCACGGGGCACAACCAAATATGAAGCAAAATAAGATGATACATAGGAGTAAGTATACCTTGGGTCAAACAGAACTGAAGCATATCTACTGGAAACTGAAACAGTACATGTGAAACAACATCGGAGGACTCAGCCTCAGGTCTGGATGGGAATGCATAACATCAGGGCTGGACACATATACAGGGGCGGTCAAAGAATAACAGGGCACAACCAAATATGAAGCAAAATAAGATGATACATAGGAGTAAGTAGACCCTGGATCAAACAGAACTGAAGCATCTCTACTGCAAACTGAAACAGTACCTGTGATAACAACATCGGAGGACTCAGTCTTAGGTCTGGCTAGGAATGCATAACATCGAGGTTGGGCCCCACCACCCTGAACCATATCTCTGGGACGACCTCTGACAGTCGGGCCTCCACCTCTAACGGGCTGACCTCCACCTCTAACAATCTGGCCCCTACCTCTGGCTACCTGACCCCTACCTCTGGCTGGCTCGGCAGGTGGTGCGACAGCTGGTGCCGGAACCATGGCATGAGAACCCTAGTATTAAGAACTTCTCGATGCTCGAGGGAAATATCTAGCAATATGCCTCGGGTCACCACAAGTATAAGATGACCTCGGCTGCTGACCGGCAAACTGACCCTGTCGACCTGAATAACCACCCTAAAAACTCTAAAGAGGAGGTGCACTTATAGGAGCTGGCTGATCCGAATAAGGCATATAAGATTCACGACCACCTGCGGCACCGTGGGATGCCTGAAGTGCTGAAAGGAATGGCCTGGAAGAGTGACCTTTACCATAAGTACCCCCGCCTCCAGATGAGGCACCACTGAATTTGCCGTATTGACGAGGTCTCTTGTCTGACCCCTGACCTCCCAATCCAAGAACCATCTCAACTCGCCTGGTCACATTGGTCGCATCCTTGAAAGAGATCTCGCCCCCCGTCTCCTTAGCCATATACAATCTGATAGGCTGAGTAAGACCTCAATAAACCTCCTCACTCTCTCTCTCTCTCTCTCTCTCTCTGGGAAGCAAAAGAATAACATGACGGGCCAAATCCACGAAGCTAGTCTCATACTGGGTGACAGTCATGCTGCGTTGCTGGAGATGCTCAAACTGACGGCGACACTCCTCCCTCATAGTGATAGGCAGAAACTTTTCCAAGAAGAGATATGAGAACTGGTCCCAAGTAAGAGGAGGCGACCCAGCTAGTCTAGTCAATAAATAATCTCTCCACCATTTCTTGGGGGAACCAGTCATGTGGATAGCGGCAAAGTCGACCCCATTGGTATCCAATATACCCATGTTCCAAAGAACCTCATGGCAGCTATCAAGGTACTCATGGGGATCCTCTGAACTGGAACCGCTGAAATAAACTGGGAAAAGCTTGGTAAACCTATCCAATCTCCAAAAGCCTCGGAGGACATAGTTTCCCCATCAACGGGCGGTGCTGCAGCAACTCGCTGAACTACCCCAACTTGATGAGCTGCTGGGGTCTGAAACTGGGGAGCCATCTGCTCCGAAGTATGGGTGCCTGGAGTCTGGGCTCCTCCTCCAGACTGAGATACTGTTGTTGCCTTGGGAAATGCGCCAGTCTGGGCCACACTCTCCATAAGTCTCAATAATCAGAACAAAGTATCCTGAAGCACCGGGGTAGCAATAAACCCCTCTGTGACCTGAGTTGGTCCTGTCGGAACGGTCTGGGCTGGAGCCTCCTCATCGAACTCTATCTAAGGCTCCGCAGCTAGAACTGTTGTTCGGGCCCTGGGCTGAGCCCTACCCCTGCCTCGGCCTCTGGAACGGCCTCGGCCTATGCCTCTCGTAGGAGCTACTGCTGGAGGATCCGGCTGCTGATCAACGAAAGAAGTGGTATGTGTCCTCGCCATATGTGAGACAATAAGAATAGAAGAGTTCAATCAGTATTGGGATAACAAGAATCGCACGACAGAGTTGAATAAAAGTGAACTTGTTCCTAACTTTATAGCCTCTGAGAGATAAGTACATACGTCTTACCGATCCCTCAGACTCTACTAAGCTTGTCTGTGAATTGCGAGACCTAAGCAACCTAGTGCTCTGATACCAACTTGTCACGACCCGAAATCCCACCGTCGGGACCGTGATGGCGCCTAGGGAGACATTTGCTAGGCAAGCCAACATTAGAAGTTTGCAACATAATAATCTTATAAAATACTGAGAACCACTACAACTCAAAACGTAATAATTAAAGTAGGAAACGAAACTTGCATAATAATACTACGCATGTGAAATCTATATGTGTAGTTACCCTGGGTCTGGCGTCACAATTCACGGACTACTAAGATTAACTACAGATATTTGGATGAAATGAAGAAGTACAATTGTTTGTAAATTAAATAAAACAGTATATGAATATATAGGAGGGGACTCCAGGAATCTGCGGACGTCGGCAGATCTACCTCGAATTTCCTGCTCAATTGACATCTACCAGCTCAGGATCAGCTCGGACCGATACTTGGATCTGCACAGAAAGTGCAGAGTGCAGTATCAGTACAACCGACCCCATGTACTGGTAAGTATCGAGCCTAACCTCAGCGAAGTAGTGACGAGGCTAGGACAAGACACCCACATATAACCTGAACAATATAATCATGCTAGAGGCAACAATAGTAAATAAGTAAACAAAACAGAAATAATGGGAAGATACATACAGTGGGGGATTACAATATAAAGAGTGAGAATGATGAAACGACGGACTTAAACAAAAGTCCTCAAATGAATTAAGCAATTAAAGCAGCAAGGAAAAACTGCACGACATCACCCTTTGTGTTTTTACTCTAAACCTCACCAATAAATAAATAGAACGACACGGCATCACCCTTCGTGCTTTATCACTCATAAATCATGGCACGACATCACCCTTCGTGCATTAACACTCACATGGAACGACATCACCCTTCGTGCTTTTCACTCTTCCTCACAATAGAAATAATGCATGCACAGTATCACCCTTCGTGCTTTACACTCCTCCTCACAAATCACAAAAATCAATAACAACGGATAGACAGGAGTACCACAAAGAGACAGTGTTTTATCCATAATTAATATCACAATATAAACCTCAATCTTGAATCAATATTCGAAAATTACCAAATCTCAGTGAAATCAGATTTAAGTCACCCAACATTTCAGATAACACGCTATGCAAGGATAATAAAATTTAAGCCCACAAAATGAACAAAAATAGAATTTCACTCGCATGCTATGACTCGACAACAATGCATAGATGCTCGTCACCTTACCTATAACTCGTATTTAACAACCAAACACGTAGCAAGTAAACACATAATACCTATTCTCTCAAGCCAAAGTTAGACACGACGCTTACCTCGATTTGCAGGCCACTCACTGCTCAAACACCGCTTTTCTTTTAGAATTAGCCACTAAACCACTCGTATCTAGTCATAATTAGCTTAATATCATCAATTATCGCTATCAACTTTAATGAATAATCATAGATTTTCTGAATTTTCCCCAAAAAGAGTCAAAAATCGACCCCAGGCCCGCTTGGTCCAAACTCGGGGTTCGGACCAAAATTCGTTTACCCATTCACCCCCAAGCCCGAATATGTAATTAGTTCCACAATCCGACCCCAAAATCGAGGTCTAAATTCCAAAATTTGCAATATCCCCAAATTTCCTAAAATCTCTAATTTCTACCCTTAAAGAATAAGATTTAGGACTAAAAATCTAATGGGTGTTGATGAAAATTGAAAGTAAGGAGTTTAAAAACACGAACCTATGATTTGATGTTGAATTCCCACTTCAAAAATCTCCCTAGGACAAGTTCTATGGAAGAAAATATGAAACTTTGAACAAATCCCATTTTGAAGTCTGTTTTAAAACAGTGGACATGACTTCATCGCGTTCGCGAGAGGCCTGTCGCGATGCACAGCGACCTAAGGCCTTCGTGTTCACAAGTTTTCTACGCGTTCGCGTAAGGCATCTCCCCCCAAGCCTTCGCGTTCGCGACCCTATGGACGCGTTCACGTAGAAGAACATGACCCTTTCCCCCAGGTCCCTTGAACTATCCCATTCGCGGGAGACTGACCGCATTCGTGAAGGGTACGACTCCCAATGCCTCGCATTCGCGACCAGTCCTTCGTGTTCGCAAAGAAGAAATTTTCCCTGTCCTCATTTTACCTTTCGTGTTCGCAACACTACCTACCTACACTAGAACAGCTGCTGCAACAAAAATCTCATATTTTCTAAGTGCAAATCACCCCGTAGCCTATCTGAAACTCCCCCTAGCCCTTGGGGCTCTAACCCAAATATGCGCACAAGTCTAACAACATCATACGGACTTTCTCGTGCAATCAAATCACCAAAATAACACCTAGAACTACGGATTTAGCATCAAAATTAGTGAAATTCTCAAGAACATTTAAAGTTACTATTTTCTCAACCGAGGGTCCGAATCATGTCATATAAACTCCGTTTCTCACAAAATTTCACAGATATGGTCTAGATATTATAATGGACCTGCACCGGACTTCGAAACCAAAATACGGGTCCGACACCATCAAAATCAAGCATAAATCACATACTTTAAAACCATAAATTTTCTAAAATTCAATTTTAGTCAAAAATTCATTTCTCGGGCTATGGACCTCGGAATTCAATTCCGAGCATACGCCCATATCCCATATTTTATTACGGACCCACCGGGACTATCGAAACACGGGTCCAGGTCCGTTTGCTCAAAACGTTGACCAAAGTCAACTAAAATCATTTTAAATCTCCAAATATTATTATTTCTTCTATTTTTCATATAAATGCTTTCCGGAGTTACGCCCGGACTGTGTACACAAATCGAGAAGGAAAATTATAAGATTTTTAAAGCTGATAAGCATGGAATAAAGTCCTAAAACACAAGATGAACCCTTGGGTCATTACAATATGTAACTTAATTATCAATTTTTACAGGTTACTTTTCATGGATGAAAAAGAGTAAATTAATGAAACTAAAATAACTAAGTGATCCTACAGTTTTTATGTTAATATTTAAAAGGGAACGTTAAAAAAATGCATGAAAAACATAAATTGATAAAATAAAATAAAGGTAGGCATGAGTTTAGACTTTAAAGAGGAATCAGGCGATCCATTTTTTAACACACTCAAATTATTTGTCTACTTTTATTGTGTAGGTACTAGAAGATAATCAAATGATAATTTTTTTTAAATGTGAAATCAATTTTAAACGGTGAATATATTGATTAATATTTTGTACAAAAAAATATGAATAGAAAAATGACGTATATATGTTTTTTTTTTGTTAAAACATTGTCTCCATTGATTATTTATGTGCAAAAAGTTACATATTGAGTTTAGCATCCCAAACTTTGTACATGATCATTGAGATGAGACTACTGTTGTTAGTCCTAGCCAAAATTATACATGATTTTATAAAATCTATGGTGGGTCATATATGAAATGCCTGGTTTGGCTGTTTTGATCCTAAATAATGGTAGATCCCATCTATCCATGTTGACGAGTCCTTTGCCTTGATTAGGGAGTTTAACAAAAGAGTTGATTAGTCCGGAGTTAAAGAAGTACTTAGAAAGAAATAATAAGTAATATAAGATAAAGATCGAGCTAAAACTTTATAAAAAGTGTTAATAGTAATTGAATTTGGATGTCTATGTGATTACAAAGGTATGAATAGAATATAGTGGATCAAATTCCTAAATATGATTAATATCTATCACTTTGAAACCTGCAATTTTTATTAATTTTTATATTATAACGTAAATACATCCTTTAAATATTTTTATATTATTTTTCAAAATTTATTTTCATTAACACGAAGACCACGTGCGTGCGGCGTGTGCTAAGACTAGTAAATTAGAAAAAATAATTAATGGTAGAGATTTAAGCATTATAATCTCACACATACTCGGTAATACAAATAAACAAATATATAATTTAATTTTAGAAAAAAACCTATACTATATGGAGTGATAATTAAAAATATATATATCAATAATATCTTAATCTGAATTACAAAATATATATTCTATTATTATCTCAATCGAAGTAACTTCACAACAACATCAACTTCTACCATCCTAAGGTACACAATTTATACCTTCATAACAACATCAACTTCTACCATCCTAAGGTACACAATTTATTACAGTGTTAATATTTTATTTTTTTTATTTTATACTCGGTGTTCGATATTCATATTGGGGTCCGGTTAAATCCGGATCGCACTAAAAAATCTCACGCTGGGGATAAAACGTTCCCTAACAAAGGCGACTCCATGCCCAAGAACTTTTAAGATGTTTTAATATTTAAAAGACAAACTAATATATACGTACATGATGATTTATAGACAACCAACATATACTCACTTCTGGGAGTTATCAACATATGAATACTTAGATCGAACTTTGCTCTGATACCACTTTAATTTTAACTACATAATTAAGACAATTTGCTTTTAACAATTTTAATGTACTTTTATTACATAGTGGGTTGTCCAAATTGTTTGACCACAAAAATTTCAAGTCTTTTACCAAAATAATTTAAATGATGAGAAGAAGGATAAATTCTACCCAAAGATAATTAGCTCTAGATCAGAAAATGATAAACAAGAAAAACTAAATATGGTTGAGCTTAAGAATCAACTAAGACCTCGATTGAGGCCGGTGATATACAATGAGATAACATTCTTGACAACATTACTTCATAGTGAAAATTAAAGTAAAGGAAGAAAAAAGGTTCACTAATCCATCGACGAGGCTTATCTTCATTTATTCAATAATGATGATTACAAGTGAACAACAGGGTTTTGAGCCCTCTCTTCTTTACAAAGTAAGCTCTCAGGTTTTTTCTTAGTGTGAGTAAGGATGTGTGTGACATCCGGACAAGCCCCCCTCCTTTCATTCTATCACCTAATATTTATACAAGGTATTCTCATTTACCCAACGGTCCTTAACCAGGGTACCTAAGTCTTTTGACCGTACTTTAGATTGACCCTATGAAGCGCCGTAACGTCTACTTCGCCGTGCAGGCCTTCTGAGTGTACGACCTTGGTCGTGGCTGAGGTACTCACTGCCATAGTGCCTCATAAATAAAACTTTGGCTTACTCGACACTTTGTCATTCCTTTTTATGCGAATTTTCTTTTGATCAGATTTCGACCCATATAGTTAGTCCCTCCGCCTGTCGAGATCGTCTTTGGTGAGCTCGATGGGCGGACCTCGCTAATTCGAAAGTTTGAGAAATCTGAGCATTTTGTTCGATGGGCGAATACCCCATGGCGAGATAACGATGTGACATTTCGAGAGCCGCACCAGATAGTTCGAAATGTCATTAATCATCATGCATCATTATGGCACACGTTTTTTGTGTGTTGCCTCATTTACCGCGCCCCTTCCATTTTTAAAATGATGGTGTTTAGTTTTCCTGCTCAGAGTATTTATATCCGTATAAATAGGGGAAAATTTTAAATTTGAGTGTTGTGCTTCCCAATCGTTCAAAAGAAAGTCTCAAAGTTTTTCTTCTTCTCCTCCAGTTCCTCACATTTCCCTTTCTACTAAAAGTTCTTGTGGCCGCTACCTCATTTTCCTTATCATTCCCGATCCACACAACCAAAGAAGAGATGGCTAGTGCATCCTCTAACCTAGATAGAGCTGCTGGTGACCTCGTGCTGGAAACTGATATACCTCCACATGAAGAGGGGGTGGTTATGGTGGAAGATGAAAAATTTTCAACTGTGGATGAGGTGGTTCCTCGCCCAGGGAAGGTTAGGACCGATTTTAAGAACCCTCTTGAGGATGAGTTCGAACCCGTCATTTCTGCAATGGATGTCACGATGCTCACTGTGTTTAAGGCCAAATGGAGGGTTTTTGATCATATTGAGCTTGTTCCAGCGGGTAGTGACATCATGCATATAAAATGCCTGGGATATTGCACATTTTATGCGTACCCGTTCATTATTGGATACACATTTCCCCTTATTTCCTTGGTGGTGGATTTTTTCCACTAATATGAGGTGTGTCCGGCTCGGCTCTCCTTATAAATATACAAGCTCTTCCTCATGCTCATCAAGTACTCAGAGCTGGTTGGTCGGGGGATCCCTCTCCAACACCTTCTTCACCTCTTCATTCCAAATTTTCATAGGGGCACGATGATACATCTTCGCCACCGAGGAACCAAGGGCTTGGTGGTGAAGATGGACGATAAGAGCAATCGCCACTTTTGGGAGAATTTCTTCTATGTGAAGACGAAGCACGTGGTGTTGAACCCTGAGGGGTTTCCTGAGATGTGGAATTTCGCCCGTAAGTTTCTCTTACTTTTTCTCTCTTTTGTTTTTTAGAAAAGGCTGCATGTTGCTCCCTCTGGTGATCTGTTTGCTTTTTATTTTTACAACTGAGAGGGAACCTCCCCCGTTAGTTTCCAATATCCGCGAGTGGGTGAGTCAGGTTTTTCCCCATACGGTGGGGATTCATGAATGGTCGTCGTTCCATGATAGGTTCGGGCGCAAGCCTTCCGCTGGTGAGTCACCTCGTCTCGCCCTCGATCACTTTGTTTTCGCACTATATTTTCCTTCTTCCTATATCCCCTTTTGGTCAAATTTCTCTTATTGGCAGGTCAGAGGGGGGCGAAGAGAGCGAGGGCTCCCATTCCATCTTTTTGTAGGTTGGATTCTTCGGTCGGGCATGTGCCAATTGCAATTGCAGATGAGGGCAGGTTCTTGCTACTTCGTGGATCACGTCTGCACCGGGGTACGACCATTTGGAGGCTGCTCCTCGGGTGGGTACTCCGGTTCCCGCAGTTCATTCGGTGGGCGAACCGTCTCAGGATGATGGTGAAGGGGTCCCGTCAAAGGATGATGGCGAGGTGTCTGAACCTGGCGGTGATGCTAGTTTGGGCGTAGGGTCCGCATCTTCTTTGGGCGTGGAGACAGTGCCTTTGGGCGCAGAGGAGAATTCCGTGATAGGAGGGAAGAGTTTGGGGGGCCCTACGATCGTTCCGAGCGGCCCGTCGACATCTCAGCAGGTTCGTACCTTCTCTTTAGACAATGAGAGGGAAAATGGCATGATTATAGATGATTATGAATCCGATTAAGATATCTTTCCCGAGGATATGAGGATATTTGGGGAAGGGTTTACTCAGGTCGATGTGAGGAGTGGAAGGTCCTTCCCGTGTGCTCGAGATTCCATCGGATTACGATTTGTTGGAGGATGTGGTGGGCTTGGTGCCCCAGTTCGACCTTCTGTGTTTCTCTGCCGAAAGCGGGTCTCTTCGTGGGATCAGCGATGTCGTCCTGTCACGAGGTGTAGCTGGGATGGATTTGAGGGTAAGTTCTTTGCCGTTTTCCTCATTTCACGCCTTCTACCTTTGCTAATCCTTTGTTTTCTCTCCTCTTTTACCTTTTCAGACTTTTATCTTGGAGACCGAGATGTGCTCGTCGAGCGGAGACGTGGGCTACTGTCTTTCAGAAAATGGTTGTGAAATATCACCGGTATCACGACAAGTGCCGTGAGATGCATGCGCGGCTCAGGGTGGGAGACAGTCATCAATCCCTTAGGGAGGAGTTGGAGCGGAAAGATGAGGACCTGATACGGTCCATCGGCAAATGCAGCGAGTTTGAGGGGCTGCTTAGGGCCAAAGAAAAGGATCTTGAGGTGGGCAAAGGGGTTGCGGTTGAGTGTGTCGATCTCCAGGCGAAGATGGTGGCCTTGTGGGCGGAGCTTGATCAGAGCGCCACTAGAGTCACCGAACTGAGTGTAGAGTGGTCGGAGAAGGTGTCTTAGTTGGAGAGGGCTTAGGGAGCCCGAGTGGCGGGTTTGGCGAGGGCAGCGGAACTGAAATACACTATCCGCATTCTCAGGTCGGAGCGAGAGGCTGAGATGGAGATGGTTGCACTGAGGGAGGTGCGGCTCGAGGAGCGAATCGGTGTGCTTGAGCGAGATATATCGAGCCTGGGTGATCAAGTTGTGGCTCTCGAGGCTGAAAAGGCAAGATTGTTGGCTCAGGCCCCTCCCCAAGTACGTGCCTCTGTTGCCATCCCTCGCCATTTGTACGAGATGTGGATCCATGCTGAGGCCCAGCAGTAAATATATATACAAGGTCTTGTTGGCGGCGGGGAGAGTTCCTGAAGCCGTTTTGAGGATGCTCGCATTAAAGTGCACGAGGCTCGTCTTGCCTGCGACTATGACCTTGAGACACCGGAGGTCGGTGGAAATGCTGAGATCGAAAATGGGCTTACTTCCGATGATGATGGTGCTGGAGGAGACGATGGTGGAGATGAGGTCGCTGGACCAAGCGGGGACAAGGGTGATGGTATTTACGGGGATAGTGCTGAGTGAAGCCTTTGTGCTTAGTTTTTCTGTACTTAGTTTTTTTTTGTGTTCTTTTCACGGGGGCCTACTTTTGGCCTTTTGTAAGACGCTGTTTGTATATATATATATATATATATATTTTTGAATAAGATGCTCGGTTTGTTTTTGGCTGTATGTCTCTGGCTCTTCTTTCTGAAAAGATTTTGGATTTTCTCGTGATGAGTCCTTGACTTTTAGTTGAGAATTTGGGCAAGGTCGAATTTCATTCGTTAATTTGAGCGAAGTCGGCCTCTTGAATTGCGATTAACTCGATCAAGGTCGGATTTTATTTTGTGGATTTGAGCGAGGTCAAATTTTACTTTCAACTGAGCGATGGCCGGGGGCCGCTTGGGTGTGAATCGAAACGAGATCGAATGTGACCCATAATGAGTTCGAGCAAGTTCGAACTTTGACTTGTTAATTCGAACCAGGTCGAATTTTACTTCCAATTGGCGATGGCGGGGGGCCGCGTGTGTGTGAATTAAAACGAGGTCGAATGTGAACCGTAATGAGTTCGAGCGAGGTCAAACTTTGACTTGTTAATTTGAACGAGGTCGAATTTTGCTAGTTCGAGCGAGGTCAAACTTTGACTTGTTAATTCGAACGAGGTCAAATTTTACTTCCAATTGGCGATTGTGGGGGGACGCGTGGGTGTGAATTCGAACGAGGTCGAATGTGACCCGTAATGAGTTCTAGCGAGGTCGAACTTTAACTTGTTAATTCGAACGAGGTCGAATATGTTTCTTGTATTGGCGTGGTGTGTAGACATGGTGGTCACATAAGAATGGCGTATGCTGCTTCGCTTTCGTTGGAGAATATTGCATGTTGCTGCATGGTTTATGCATGCGTTGGAAGGAGTCCAAGTGTATTTAGTCCCTTAATTGCTCGTCTTGGAGAGGTAGTTGATAGGCCAGGCGATGAAAATTTCGCACAAGCTTCGAGACACCTTGGTGTATACCCGAGGTTAGGTTTGGTCGATTGTGTTTCCATAGGGTTGTTTTGGCGAATGCATGGGTGAGTTTTGCGCACTCGTGTTCTGTCTGTACGTTGGAGGGATTTGCATGTTTTTTGGGTTGGTAACTCAGTCCCAGTCTATACAGACTTTTCCTGTGGTGTTATCAACTCATTGGGGGGACTTTGCTCGGCCGTTGCTTGCGGGATGATACCACGTGGTGCATTTTCTCGGCGGGCAACTTTGATGGCGTGTGCTCCCTATTCACCTGTCTTGGAGGATGCACTGTTCCTGTTCCATTCTGAAAAAAGGAGCAGCAAGTAAAGCTAAACTAAACCGTTTGTTACCTCGATTGATTAGTTGGTGAATGGGGAGGGGGAGCGATCGTGTTCTCTTCGTAGGTCTCCTCTCTGCAACTTAGATCTACAAAGTTCCTTCGATCCGGTTGGCGACGAACTGAGTGACGTGTCGTGGAACGGCTTGTCTGCTCCATACTTGAGTGTTGGCTCCAGATCTGGCCTTAGCCTCGTCGTTAGCCGAACTTGGGCACTTCATGGGCTGGTATCACCTCGCCCGTTAGGCTTTTCTTTCGAGTCCAATTCGAGCGAGCCTCGGGTACACACGCATGACAAACATAAGTTATACCACAAACATACAGGTTTTTGGTATTTTTAAATCGGACTTTATTCCTCAAGAAAATTGTCCAACAGATCCATCGTTG